>JAJJMC010031210.1:5119344-5157849 GCA_023531435.1 Papaver californicum | reverse complement strand
GAGACATTTTTTCTTCAGAAAAATGTAATTGAAATGGATGAAACCTTATTCGGTTTTATAGTGTTTTTTTCATCTGTTTTTTTTATTTGAATGAAAAAAGAAAAACTATAAAACCTTTTTTGGTTTCATAGTGTTTTTTTCATCTGTTTTTCTTTTTATTTGAATGAAAAAAGAAAAACTATGAAACTCCAAAAGGTTTCATCGTTTTTTTTCATCTGAAATTTTATTGAACGAAAAAAAAAACGATGAAACCAAAACTGAACATAATTGAATCATAAATAAATAAGGGTGAAAACAAATGGAATTGAAACTTTCTATCTTTGAACCTAAGTATGAAAGATTGATTTCGAAACAGATGAACCCTAAACCTAACAGATGATGAAACCATTTTTGATTTTGATCTGTGATTTTGTTTTGATTTTAGGTTGAAAATGTTACTGATGATGATGAACAACAATTTCGTCAATATTTTGAAATTGTTTTGATTCTGATTCTAGTTGTAGATGATGCAGATGAGGATGATGAAGACGAGGATGATGAAGATGAAGACGAGGATGATGAAGCTACTGATGATGAAGATGAAGACGAGGATGATGAAGCTATTGTTGATGAAGATGAAGACGAGGAAAAAATTCCGTAAGGTGAAGGGGAAAAAAATTCTGTAAGGTGAAGGTGAAGTGGGCGTGATGGGCGTGATTTGTTAATGGATTTGGGCTGAATTATAAGTGAGGGTAATATGGACAGTTGGTTTATAATGGGTTTTTTATATCAAATTTGTTTTGTGGGGTTTAAGGTAGTTGGATAGTGGCACCTTTGAACTTATAATCCACGGTCCGTTGTTATTATTATGAAATCAAAACAATTAAAATTGGCAAGGCAGGATTATTATCATTATCAACAAAGAAATGGAATTCTCATGGATCATAAATAAAGCCGACCACAGTTGCATATTAGTAGGACAAATCCTAGCTAGTTCGTAAATCGTAATACCAAAGGTCCAAAACAGAAAACACAAATAGGCTATTATTTCTCGTCAATCAAGCCTGAGGTGTGCACGTTTGATGTGCTAGCTAGCAAAATGATCCTACCATGACTCGAACGAATCAAGAGATGAAATGATTGTATATGAAGCCTTATATGACAAATCAAAATTAACCTTAAAATGATTGTATATCAACACTTATATAACAAATCAAAATTAACCTCAATGTAAACTCACTGATGCATATATGGTTCAATTGGTTTATATATTATATGTATATCAGCAAGTTGAGATTGAAATTAAATAAGTGATCACAGCAGAAACAGGGAGCAAGAGATTTGAGTAAAATATTAAACAGTCTTCCCTTTTAATTTCAAACACCAAGTTCAATATCCGAAGAAAAAAAAAACTTTCAATCAATATGTTACATAGTATGAGATTACTTCTAATTCCACTCACAAGCTTTTTAGCCTCCCTATTTTTTTACCCAATTTTTCTTCTTGATACTCTCTTCTAAAAAATTTACCCCCTCTTCAACACAAGAATTATCCCTTTATTTATAGCTCTATAGACTACAACCTTAGAATTAAATGATTTTAATCGAACGGTTCGTATTAAAACCTAGATATCATTACCGAACTAATTCAATAGTATTCTCATTTTCAAAATGTTGTCCTATTTCCTTACCAAAAGCTCAACATATTTATTTAATCCTAAGATTTTTTACCAACAAGGAAAGACTTACAAATAAGGTTAGCTAGTGCCTACATAAGTTGAAAAGGTGTCGACATTTTGGCTAGGAAATATGCACGACTTAGGCAATTGGGTGGATTTAATGGGCATAGGCTAGTTTACATCATGTAGTGGGCCTTTAACTTGGGCGTTAACTAACTTAAGGTAGTTGCCATTACATTTTGGGCTTGGCTGATTTCTTAAGTGTAGTCACGACCATAACTTGTGTTGTGCTCGACACATGCAATTTCAAATACGATTTTGCGGCAATTTTAGCTAGCATTTGTGACCCATACTTATATGCAAATTGGGGTGTCTACAGAGCCGGAGGACACCGAACTTCAAACTCTTTTAAGTTTGGAAAACAATGAGAGTGTAAAGTTTCTAGACACTAAATTCATTTGAGTTCGCGGACCTATAATTTTGAGTTCCCAAACCTAAAAGATGATACCGACCAAAATTGTGTATATAGGTATGTGCATTTTCCTTATTTGTTTTTCAATGAGAATTGTTAGTTTTTTGTTAATTCCTTTACTTGGAAAGTATAGTTATTCTCTAATCATATAATTTACTTGAGCTAAAAATTATCTACAACTTCAAACTATAGGAAAAATTACAAGTCTAAGTCTAACTTAAGAAACTGAATTTTATCTCATAGGAAACAACTTAGATTTAGCAATCAAGAATTAACTTGGGTTGCAAGAAATCCATAGCTAACATCTTAAACAATACAGCCTTAATCGATTACTATAAATTATAAATTAGAGCCATCAAAAAAAAAAGAAGAAGAATACTCAATCCTTACACGCTTGTATGTCTTCTTGCACAATCAGATTTGCATTTAAACTAGCAACATTTTGTCCAAAAACAATGGTCTTAGTTGTTTCCACAGACCCATTCGCATTATCCACATGTATATTAGGATCAGATGTCTTTTCCAAATACTCAATACCTTCTACACCTTCCTTACTCTTTTTATTCATTGTATGCATCCACACTTCTTGCTTACCTTTGGGCATTTAGCATTTGAGTGCCCAAAAGTACTACAAGTCTTACATCTTGGAGGCTTCAAAGTATATTCAACTTAAACTTCAAAATTTGTCCCTTCATAAGAGACTGGAATGAACTAGGGAAATCTCTATTTGCATCCATTTCGACTCAAGCCCTAGCATAATTCATTCTTGTTCTTGCTAAGGTATGCTTATCATAGAAAAGTGAGACATGTACAACACTGGAAATCATGTTAATTCCTTTAGAATTCCACAAATGAGTAGGGATCATCACTCATATATCGTTTTCAATGAAGAGTTTCCAAGGACGGATGAAGAATAATCTACTTGATACAAAAACAGATCCCAATTCCATGGCATACAACCTATCTTCGTCAAAATCAAACTCAAAATGAACATAGAATCTTCATGTAAAGACATACGAAAATCTCCCTTAAAATTCCAAACCTTACCCATAGCTTCTTTCACTATGTTGAAAGGTAATCTCCTTCCGATAAGAAAACCAACAAGAAAATTATCACAAACCCTAAGTTCATCTACCACATCAGTAGGTGAGATAATTGTCTTATCACTGATAGATTGAGGTTTGTTAAAATAAAGTTTGCAACTAAAGGTAAAGTCAAAATGCTTTTTTTTTAATACAAAATTAATGAATTAAATATGTGGGCGGGTATTTCGTTTAACAAGTACTATCACCTCGGTGTTTTACACCATTATTTTTTTATTTTGATCGATAAGCAATGCTGATACATTATATCCCTTTACAACTTGTCACCGCAGGCAAATTTTTTTATAAAATCTGAAAATTTCTTTGAAATCCCAAAAAATCCAGAGAAGTTGTGATTCAAGATCGTAAGAATTTATTCAAGTAAAGTTTTCTTAATAAGAATCAAGATTTGATAACCTTGGAGTAGGAATAGCAACAAGAGATGTTCCTTTCTTCAAAACAATCCCAAACTTCTCCGCAAGATCAAGTTTCCCCCCTCGGGTAATTTCCAATCAAATGAATGCAAAAGAGAAGTTAATACGTAAATCAATATTCTTTCGGCAAGAGGAGTTCCTACACAAATTATCTTCCCATACCCAAATGGAATATAGTCAAAATTGTTACTTGTGTAACCATATTTGTTGCGATTATCATTACTACTCAAGAACCTCTCCAGCTGAAACACTAGAGGATTGTTCCAAGCTTCCGAGTCTCTATGAATAGCCCATACATTAACAACACTTTGTTGTCCTCAGGAATAGTGTATCCACAACTATTGCAGATGCAATAGAGAAATGTGGAATCATCAATGGTCTTGCAGGATGCAACCTTAAAGTCTCCTTCACCACGACTTCCAAGTAAGGCAACTGGTTCATATGCGACTCTTCTACCGTGTTATTTTTTCCTACTACTCTATCTAACTCCTCTTAAGGCTTCCTCATAACTTATGGATTCTTGATCACTTCTGACATTGCCCATTCTAATGTCGTCGCCGATATGTCAGTCCCAACTACAACAATATCATGCATATTTATATATGATTACATGATTTAGTTTCAGACTAGGCAAAGAAGGGGTGAACCAATATCATCCAGTTGTAGCTTCAAATGGATTATTAAAACTCAAAACCAAATGAAACATACGACTACTAAGCAGACCAATCAATACATTTAACCAATTTATTTGGACTTAGTCTGACCTTAGTAACTGATATATTGCTCAAATAAAAAGCAATATGTAAGAATAGACGAAGAATTACATACTAAGAGCAAGGCCTTGAGCTGAGCCATCGTTATTTATGTTTTGAGATCACGTTTCTCCATGAGCTCCAATAGAAACTGCAAAAAGTCTTTATTGCTTCTTTATTTCTGTCCATTATTCTCCTTATCTAATTTCAAGTGTTGATCAATGACCGAATCAAACATCTGATCCATCTCACCAAAAATCTTCCATGACTTCTTCTCGATTCCTTGTATGTCAAATCTTGTAAAAATATGAAGAAAAAAATCTGCAACATTGGGTTTGAGGCCTAACTCAATCATCTCATTAAATAACTGCCGAAACTGAATCCCAACACGAATTCTCTCGTCCCCTTGAATTGTGCCACCCCATAACATGTTCAGTACTACATTAAGAGTTGCTACAAACACTTGTTCACCAACGTTTATGGGTGTACCAATCATACCATAAACATCTTTCACCATCCGTCTAATCTCAGATCGGCGTAGAGAATAAGAAAAATCAAGACTAGTGTTAATCAATAGTTCATGAGTCAATATCTTCCAAAGCTTTCTCCACTCTTGATCACTTTGACCCCATATTATATCTTTCCCACCGTACGATATAATCAATGCTGATATCAGTATATGTCTGCCGAAAAAGTTAGCATTTTGGTATCTAAAGACTTCTTTTGTTGCAGAAGAAGAATTCAATACAATAACATGGATCCTACCAAGATGAAAGTTGATAATTGGACCATATATTTTAGATAATTTTGCAAAGTGTATATGGAGATCAGATTCTATGGAATGAAAATTTCCAACCAAATGTTTCAGGTGAAAATAGTAAATCTCTATTGTTCCTCCTCTGCAATCTCCTACCAGTAACTATAAAAATATAAGTTACTAACACCATAACAATCACATAAACTCCGATATAGATTTTGGTTTCACCATTTATGACGTCTTCGACCCACCGCCACCATGACAAACCTAAAATCTGGAAAACCATTTAAAATGAACCATCAAGTATCTTCAGTCTAAACTATTTCTACAAACCATATAAAAAAAATTATTTCTACAGAGAGGATTGCAATAAAGTTGGGTACTGAACATAAAGAGAATGAACTGAATATAAATATGTATGTAAACTATCACCGGGCTACAATTGAAATATCTAGAAGAAGACTTATTGAATCAGATCGAGATTCACGAAGATAATCTTCTAATGGGTTTTTTTGGATAGAATACCAAAGTTGACTAAATTTTTAAGTAAGTAAAATGGTCGACAAATTTATATGTCACACTGCCACTAGTCCACGTGTTAATAATTTGAAAGGAGTGTTTCACCAACTTATTTTCCTTTTTTACTACATAATCCTAATCGAATGTTTTAGAACGTGGACTTGTTACCCTAAGAACGGCTGTATATTCGTCGGTTATCGTGTTCACATTGATGCTATTCTATTGAGTTCCGATTATCAGATTATAGGGTTCTTTTTCTACACTAGTTACTGCTACTACTACTACTAATTACTATCAGCAATTATTAGAGATACGAAACACATAAATAAAGAGAAAGACAGGTTTTGTGGTCGGTTAGAACATTCAACAAACACCGAAGTGGTATGAAATCAAACATATCCAGTTCCAAACCAGCCGCAATAGATGAAATTATCACAAATGAAAATCAAATTAAAAGGAAAAAAAAACGTTAAAATAGTTGTTATTATGGTAATGGCCATGAATTGTTATTACCGTTATAACAGTCCCACTCCCCCGTTTAACACATTAGGTAAGCCAGCCCTTGCTAAAATGTTTCTCCCAAAACCCAATGGACCGAATAAGACTCGAGAAGTAGCAGTGTAAAACAGTGTCATTCTAACAATGTCTCCCTCTTAAATCAACTGCAGTGTCGTGGTAATTCATTTTTGTCTTACACGTAAAGTTCAGGATTTGAAAATCTAGGAGTAGGTACAGCCACAAGTGGTGTCGCTTTCCTCGAAACAATTCCAAACTTCCCTGTGAGATCGAGTTTTGTACCTTCAGGTAACCGCCAGTTGAATGAATGCAATAGTGTAGCTGATAAGTATGTTACCATTCTTTCTGCAAGAGAAATTCCAACACAGACCCTCCTCCCAGACCCAAATGGAAGATAGTTGAAGTTATTTCCTCTGTAGTCATATTTCTTCATATTATCAGGAGTATTAGTTAAGAACCGCTCAGGTAGAAACTCTGACGGATTGCTCCAAGCTTCCGCATCCATATGCATTCCCCACACATTAAAAATCACTTTAGCACCTTTAGGAATAGTGTACCCACCAATTGTGCAAGGTGAATCAGGGCAACGCCTAACCAGCATTGCCGCTGGCGAGTGTAATCGAAGGGTTTCTCTCACTACTGCATCCAAATAAGGCAACTTGAAGACATGAGATTCTTCCACTATGTTGTCCTTCCCTACTACTTCTTCTAACTCTTCTTGAGCTTTTTTCATCATGTCTGGATTCTGTATCATTTCAGATATCACCCATTCCACTGTCGTTGATGTTGTGTCTGTCCCCCCAACGGCAATATCCTGTATAAGCAAACAACATGACTGGTAAATAACTTGAGCATGCAACAGTAACCAAAACTTATTCCTAGAAAGCTAAATGGATTCTCACATTTAGGAGTTGTTACAAAATTGGGATTTCAATATTAATCCAAGTTCCATATACCAACACATCACAGACTAATTGGATCCTAGGCCAAGAATCGACCAAACAATTGGACCCAAAAACAAAATTCAGAATGTTAAATTTCTTTTCAAGGTATGACGCAATCCATGATTCCACTATGTACAGACATTCGATAACCAACGCTAAACAAGTTTCTAGTAATCGTACAGGGTATTCCACTATGCTATATTAAGTTTAGATCAAAAGAAATGTAAAGTAAGCAAAATGGTGAAAGAGGAAGAAAAAGCAATACCATGAACAATGCTTTCATCTGGGTCATGGTAATTTGCGTTTTAGGATCCTGTTTTTCCATGAGGTCCAAAAGAAATTGCAAAAAGTCCTTGCTTTCTTTGTGCTCTTCTTGGGTCCTTTCCAATTTCATGTGCTGATCAATTATAGAAGCAAAGATTCGGTCCATCCATGCTAATAATGCCTTTGCTTTTTTGCCAATACCCTGTATGTCGAACCACTCAAGAGGCGGAAAAAAATCTGAAACATTAGGCTGGGCACTCAGCTCAACAATCTCATGAAATAGTTGCCTGAATTCGGCATTAACACTTGTCTTCTCGTCCCCTATCAGTGTGCCACCCCATAATATACTCATTATCACATTAAGGTTCGTCGTAAACACTGCTCCATAGACGTCAACCGGCGTTTCAGTTTTACTGTACAAGTCTTTCACCATCTTTCGAACCTCATTTCTACGAAGAATGTAACAAGAATCGAGATTGGTGTTGCTCATCAGTTCATGGGCACATATCTTACGAAGTTTTCGCCATTCACTATCACTAGCACTCCACACCATGTCAATACCCTCATAGGATAAAACCATCCCCACGACCGGTCCGTCCCGATCAGCAAACTTAGCATCTTGATCTCTAAGGCCTTCCTTCGCTAGAGCTGAAGAATTCAGTACAACACAACACTTCATACCCCATTGAAGTTTGTAAATTGGACCATAAACTTTAGCTAATTTTGTAAAATAAAAATGGAGATCAGGTTCTAGAGATAGAAGGTTTCCAATCAATGGCAGCCCTCGAGGTCCTGGCAACAACTTTCCGCCATTCCTCCTCTTGCTAATTATAGACCAAGTGATTACCAGCAAGGTAACCGCCACAGAGACAATTACTCCATTGATATTGCCAGTATCCTTAAACCATGACCAACTAGAAACTTTATAAATCATCAAGTATCTGATACTATATTTGCTACTAACTGAAGATGATTTAGGTAGCTTATGATGCCTATTTTAGTAATTAAATCTAAGAAATGGTTTCTTCTGTTCTTGTGATCAGATCTGAAAACTGGTTTTGGGTTATTAAGTAAGTATTAACAATTTAATAAGCCACCGCGAAAAAAAATAAAGAAAAGTTGCACACTTGCACTATTTAATAGCAGTAGTAAGAGATAGGTGTCATTTAAAACTTGGCACTGGTGTGTGATATCATCTTTGAATATAATACTTATAAAAAGTTAACCTGTAATAATAGAATTTGCCAATTTCATATCTATTATTTTATTACTACTTGGCAGAAAGTCCAATTTTGCAAACTGTCTCGGTCTTTTCAGTGTCAACTTTCTTCATTTGTTGCAACCGGAAGCTGTATTCATTGTTCATGTCAAGAAGAGAGCAAGGAAATTCTACATTATCTTACAGAGCTCATTGAAAACACAAATTACCCTGACCAGGCTGAAGGGCCTTGTTATTAGACGTTGGCTAGTGTTCTAACCTGTAATTTATGTTTTCAAAATTTCAAGTGTGAGCCTTAGCTGATCAAGTTCGCTCTGATAATGTGCGATTGAATCCTTCAAATGAAATATACTCCCTCCCACTCTCTAAAATTATGCTACTCATTTTAAATTTTGTTCCCTAAAAATTGAGTTATTTAATTAAAAATATGTATAATATAATAGTCATGTTATATATCGTTACGTAGGTATTTTAAAATGTATTCTAACATTATAAAGTTTACAAATATCTATAATATAGTTTAAAGATATATTAATTTTAAATTTTACTACTATTTTATTATACTAACGGTGTAGTTGATAAAAATATCTAAAAAATATTTCTCTCTCCTTCTTACCTTAAAAATTGTACAAACTTAAAATAGCTTAATTTTTAAAAGATATATGGATTATATAACGAAGCTCAAAAAGAAAAAAAAAACACTTTTTTAGGGCTGCTGCCTTTTCTTGAAGGGCTCCAACCATGTTAGTGAACTGTACAGTCATATTTAAACTGACAGGTGGAAAAAAAAGTGAAAGTGGACATCTCTTCTGATCATCTTTAACCCTGCCTAAAACTCATTTGCTTCTTGTTTGGTACGCACTGTTTTTGTGCAAATTATTTTAGATAGTCTTTTATACTTAAAAATAAAATGATTTTCTAATATAGATAGACGAAAAACTCACTACTGTATTGGTATGAGTTATAAGAACTCTGTCAGGAACCAGAATTTACCATCTACCTTTATTGACTAATTTACCATCGATAAAATGCTTGACATATAAGTTTTTGAGAACTTTGTCCCTGATTCTACGTATAATTTGCAGTTCCACCTTCTAAACTGTTATAATATGACAAAATAAGCATCCAAATAGGACTGTTATTTGGCAAGATGTTCGCCCACAAGGGCATCATCCATTCTCAACCAATATTTGACGCATTCAGTAATTTCGCCCCTGACTCTACGTACAATTTGTTGTATGCATTCGATACTATAATGGAACGAAATGGATCTATGTTCATGATGAAAAACAGCAAAATAATACAGAAGAGAGGAAGTGGTAAGTCTCCCCATCAACAGTTTAACAAGCACATAAAATTTTTGTAGGATTTCATTACGAAGGGTGCAAACATTGCTAGAGACAGTATTGGATAACATACATGTACAAAAATAATTTCATCTCCGCAACCTACAACTCTTCCCATCAATCACAATATAGATATATACAAGTAAAAAATTCAAGCATGATGATGAGCATTCACAGCACACATACCTCGAGCACCGAACAAGACAGCTCATGCTCACCATTTGAGTAACCAATAGGATTTTCAGAATCTTCACAATCACCACCTGATAGAAAAAGAGATCTACATCAGAATGGAAAGCAAAAAAAATAACAGGTAGACAAATACTAGTAGTAAATAAAAATGAGTTTTGACTTTACCGTCGTCTAAATATGGTTATTTAATGGGTTGTGAGGATATTTTCATCATTCACATTGAATAGGTCTCGGAATATTGCTACTTTTCTATTACTTCTAGTACTCCAATGTTTCCACCTGATTTTAAACCTGACATTGTTCTTGTGAATGAAATGTCAGATGATGCTAGCTCACATGCTCCCTCACCTGGATTAATTCCAACGAAACTAATATTTGAATGCAAAAGACTTAGGATCCTAATAACGTATGTGGGTAAGCCTAAATCCAAGTCAAGGAGAATAATATTGAGTAGTGCTAGTTCTAAATGAGTTTTCAGATCCTTTCTTGGATTGCTAGAGGACTGTGCTTTAAAGCTAGGAGAACTGTGGTTAAAAAAGTTATTCATCTTTACAAGGTGCATATTTACATACTACAAGAAACAAATATGATTTACTGTACTGACTTTGATATTGCTGAGATTTGTGGCAGTATCAATTTTGGTTTAACTTTCCAACAATCAGTTGGAAATTCAGGTGGCATGATAATTCTGTAGGATAAAAATATTCTGGAGGTTGTTGATTCTCTTTTGGGTGACTATACCCTCCATGTAGCATATACAAGTAAGGTGGATAATTTCCAATGGATTCTCACCAATGTTTATAGTCCTAATAAACCGCATGAAAGGTATAGCTTTTGGGAAGAGCTGGATAATGTGTGCAACCTATGGAGCTTACCATGGTGCATTGGTGGTGATTTCAGTATTGTGCTTAAATGTGAAGAAAAGAAAGGTTGTATTATACCTTCAAAAGATCATGAAGAACTTTGCCAACTTCATTGCTAGCATGAGCTTATCGACCTTCCTCTTAAAAGGGACAGATTCACTTGGTCCAATAATCAAGATAATTTAATTATGTGCAGCTTGGATGGATTCCTCATTTCATATTCCTTTGAACTGCAATTTCCTCTTGCCTCTCAACTTTATAACCTAGACCAACTTCTGATTTCATACCTTTCTTAAGGACCTAGCCCTTTCAGATTTCAAATCATGTGGTTAATGGATAATGGTTTTGTGGAATTACTAGAGATATATGGTGGAACATTTTCTGTTTTATGGGTACTCCAAGTAGCATTCTCTGGCAAAATCTTAGAGCATTGAAAGAAGCTAAAAACTTGGAATAAAAGACTTTGGGAAACACTACTGCTCATCTAAATAACATCTTTTCAGAAATTTTGGTAATTGACATTATTGTTGAAGATACTATTTTGACCGAAGAGAAGAAACTATAAAAGATCAATTGCAAAGCTAAGTTTGAAAAACTCCCTGATGGAGGAGACTGCTTGGAGAATAAAATTAAGGACTAAGAAGGAGACGAGAATATTGCTCATTTTATGAGAATTGCATCTGCCAAAAGAAGGTATTATATAATCAAACAATTATATGTTTATGGTACTCTTAGCTCTGATGGATTCTAGTTACATGTTCATATTGTTGGTTCTTATAAACACCTTTTTACTGAGGAACACATAATAATACCCAAACTGAAAGAGATTGATTTTGATATGATAGATCATAGTGAAGTTACTTTTTTGGATGCAATCTTCACAGAAGAGATGTTCACACTGTTATTACAGAGTTGGGTTAAGATAAGGCATTTGGGCCTGATGGGTATCCTATCATGTTTTTCTTAAAATGTTGGATTTTGAAACAGGATATAATGCATACATTTTTAGATTTTTGGAATACAATCTCTATAGATTCTAGACACAACCCAACTTTCATCTTTTTGGCCCCTAAAAAAGCACTCTATTGAGACAGCTTAAGATTGCAGGCCTATTTGTCGTCTCCCGACTGTGTACAAAATTATTTCCAAGGTTTTAACTTCTAAATTAAAACTTATCTTGGATAATCTAATACATGTACAATGTGTTTATGTTGAAGGTAGGTAGATCATAGATGACATTCTAGTTGTTAATGAGTTGATGGGCACAAGAGTGAAATCTAGAGATGCATGTATTATTTGTAAAATAGATTTAGAAAAAGCATTTGATAAAGTCAACTGAAAATATATGGAGATGGTCTTGCATTAGATGGGTTTTGTGCAGGTGGATTAAATTTTATTATTCAACAACTTCATTCTTTGTTCTCATTAATGGTTCCTCTTAAAAATTTCCAGGGGTATCAAACAGGGAGATCCTATTTCTCCTCTGCTCTTTAACATTGCCATGAAAGGTCTTTCAAGATTCTTAGATAGAGCTTCTAATCTGAGATTGTTTAGTGATTTCAAAAATATTCAAGGTGGTATTGAGGTTAATCACCTTCATTATGCAGATGAAACAATATTTTTTCTTGACAATAGCAAGTAAGAGTTGATTAATTTGTTTTCTGCTATCAGTTGTTTGCTGATATTATCCCCTGAATGTATCTTGGTATGCCTCTAGGTGCAAAAACAAACTCCCTAATACTATTTGGGATCCTGTCTAAATTTGTCAAAAGCTTTCTCACTGGAGTCAGTGCTCTTTCACTAAAGGAGGTAAGATCACTTTACTAAAGTGTGTTCTAACTTCTCCACCGTTGTTTATTTCTACATGTTCAAAGCTCCGGTCTATATCATTAATCAATTGAAAAAACAAAGAGATTTTCTTTGGGGGCATAAGTCCGGTCCTAAGTGTTTTCATCTAAAAACTTGTAAGATGGTTTGTGCTAACAAGTATAAAGGTGTCCTTGGAATGTTAAATTTAAGATTAATGAATTCAACTCTTCAAGCCAAATGGTGCTAAATATTTGGTGTACAAAAATAACATTTATGGTACAAGATCATCTCTTTAAGAAATAGTGTTGAACTTTCCAATTGGATTCCAGGAAAAACCATTACTTCTAGTGGTATTTCCTGTTTGAAAAATATTGTATACATAAAGCACTTGATTAATGCTAACTCAACTTTAACGGTTCATAATGGTGAAAAGAATTTCTTTCTGGAATAACAAATGGTCTGGTGATGATACTCTTTTTTTTGCTTTTCCTGACATCTTTAAACTTGCCAAAGACAAATTTTCTAAAGTTGCAGGTCATATTTCAGAAAAGGGTAATTGGATTTTTGACTTCAAAAGAGGTCTAAGAGATAATGAATAGGTCTAAGAGATAGTGAAGTTAATCTGTTTATTTTGCTCCTCATAATCGGATTTTCTCTTCCCAGTTTTGATGGATATCAGATCAGACACTAGAAGATGGTCAATTGGAAGCTTGGATGTTTTCCATGTAAAGACTTTGTACTTAAAACTCATTGTATATGATGGTGTTGTTGATTTCCCTTACTCTTTCATTTCGAACTCAGATATTCCTCCTAAGGTGGCTTTTTTTTATGGTATTCGACTCATGACAAGTTAAATACTATTGATGTGATGTTGAGAAAAGGTGTCATTTTGGATGATTGTTGCATTCTTTGTGGTAATGCAAATCATTCTCTTGATCATCTATTACTACAATATAGATTGGCATTCACAGTCTGGTTTATGTTCACTTCTTCAGATTGGGCTTGGTGTTTTCCTGATTTAATGTATGTTTTTGTTAAATGCTCGTCTGTAGTCTCAAGGCGTAATAAAATTTGGAATCTCATATCAGTTGCAGTGAATTGGGTGTTATGGTGTGAGAGAAATCTTCGAACCTTCAAGGAGAAAAATTCTTTCAAGACTGATAATAATTTGCGTATTGAAGCAAAATCCTTAATCCTGGCTTGGTTGTCTGTCGTAGGGCATTGAGTGCATGCTAATTTTTCTAAGTCTATTTTTAGTTGGACATTATTGTTTTGTGACCTTATTTTTCTTTAGTTAGGATTTTATTCTTTTGCCTGGCTAAATTGATGCCTACCCATTTTATTTGAGACTCTCTAAGACTATTTGGGATCCTGTCTAAATTTGAAAAAAGTTATCTCACTGGAGTCAGTGCTCTTTCACTAAAGGAGGTAAGATCACTTTACTAAAGTGTGTTCTAACTTCTCTAACTTTAATTATTTCTACATGTTCAAAGCTCCGATCTATATCATCAATCAATTGCATAAAAAAAAAACTTTGGGGGAATAAGTCTGGTTCTAAGTGTTTTCATCTAATAAATTGTAAGATGGTTTGTGCTAACAAGTCTAGTGGTGGCATTGGAATGTTAAATTTAAAATTAATAAATTCAACTCTTCTAGCCAAATGGTGTTAAAGAATATGTTACAAAAAAACCATTTATGGTACAAGATCATTTCTTAAAGAAATGGTGTTGAATTTTCCAACTGGATTTTAGGAAATACCATTACTTCTAGTGGTATTTCCTGTTGGAAAAATATTGTATACATAAGGCACTTGATTAATGGTAACTCAACTTTAACGGTTCATAATGGTAAAAAAAAATTCTTTCTGGAATGACAAATGTTCTGGTGATGATACTTTCTCTTTTGCTTTTCCTGACATCTTTAATCTTGCCAAAGACAAATTTTCTACAGTTGCAGGTCATATTTCAGTAGAGGGCAATTGGATTTTTGACTTTAAAATAGGTCTAAGAGATAGTGAAGTGAATCTATCTATTTTTCTCCTCATAATCGGATTTTCTCTTTCCAGTTTTGATGGATATCAGATCAGACACTAGAAGATGGTCAATTGGAAGCTTGGATATTTTTTATGTAAAGACTTTGTACTCAAAACTCATTGAAGATGATGGTGTTATTGATCTCCCTCACTCTTTCATTTGGAACTCAGATATTCCTACTAAGGTGGATTTTTGTATGGTATTATACTCATGACGAGTTAAGTACTATTGATGTGACTTTGAGAAAATGTGTCATTTTGGATGATTGTTGCATTCTTTGTGGTAATGCAAATCATTCTCTTGATCATCTATTACTACAATATAAAGTGGCATTCACAGTCTGGTTTATGCTCATTCCTTCAGATTGGGCTTGGTGTTTTCCTAATTTAATGTATGTTTTTATTAAATACTCGTTTGTCATATCAAGGAGTAATGAAATTTGGAATCTCATATCAGTTGCAGTGAATTGGGTGTTATGGTGCGAGAGAAATCTTCGAACCTTCAAGGAGAAAAATTCTTTCAGGACTGATAATAATCTGGGTATTGAAGCAAAATCCTTAATCCTGGCTTGGTTGTCTGTCGCATGGCATCGAGTGCATGCTAATTTTTCTAGTCCTATTTTTATTTGGACATTATTGTTTTGTGACTTGCTTTTTCCTTTAGTTAGGATTTTATTCTTTTGCCTGGCTAAATTTAGGCCTACCCATTTTATTTGAGACTCTCTAAGACTAGTTGGTATCCTATCTAAATTTGACAAAAGTCATCTCATTGGAGTTAGTGCTCTTTCACTAAAGGAGGTAAGGTCACTTTACTAAAGTGTGTTCTAACTTCTCTACCTTTGTTTATTTCTACATGTTCAAAGCTTCGGTCTATATCATCAACTAATAGAAGAAAAAAAAAAATCTTTGGGGGCATAAGTCTGGTCCTAAGTGTTTTTTCATATAATAAATTGTAAGATGGTTTATGCTAACAAGTCTAGAGGTGATTGGAATGTTAAATTTAAAATTAATGAATTCAACTCTTCTAGCCAAATGGTGCTAAATATTTGGTGTACAAAAAAACCATTTATGGTACAAGATCATCTCTTTAAGAAATGGTGTTGAACTTTCCAACGGGATTCCAGGAAAAACCATTACTTCTAGTAGTATTTCATGTTTGAAAAACATTGTATACATAAGGCACTTGATCAATGCTAACTCAACTTTAACTGTTCATAATGGGGAAAAAAAATTCTATTTGGACTAACAAATGGTTTGGTGATGATACTCTCTCTTTTGCTTTCCCTGACATCTTTAAACTTGCCAAAGATAAATTTTCTACAGTTGTAACTCATATTTCAGTTGAGGGTAATTGGATTTTTGACTTCAAAAGAGGACTAAGAGATAGTGAAGTGAATCTGTCTATTTTGCTCCTTAGAATCGGATTTTCTCTTCCCAGTTTTGATGGATATAAGATTAGACACTAGAAGATGGCCAATTGGAAGCTTGGATGTTTTTTAAGTAAATACTTTGTACTCAAAACTCATTGAAGATGATGGTGTTGTTGATCTCCCTCACTCTTTCATTTGGAACTCAGATATTCCTCCTAAGGTGGCTTTTTTTTATGGTATTCGACTCATGACAAGTTAAATACTATCCATGTGATGTTGATAAAAGGTGTCTTTGATGATTGATGCAGATCAGACACTAGAAGATGGTAAATTGGAAGCTTGGATGTTTTTTATGTAAATACTTTGTACTCAAAACTCATTGAAGATGATGGTGTTGTTGAATTCCCTCACTCTTTCATTTGGAACTTAGATATTCCTCTTAAGGTGGCTTTTTTTATGGTATTCGACTTATGACAAGTTAAATACTATTGATGTGATGTTGAGAAAAGGTGTCATTTGGATGATTGTTGCATTCTTTGTGGTAATCATTTTGTTGATCATATATTACTACATTATAAAGTGGTATTCACATTCTGGTTTATGCTCACTCCTTCAGATTGGGCTTGGTGTTTTCCTGATTTAATGTATGCTTTTATTAAGTGCTCGTATGTCGTCTCAAGGAGTAATGAAATTTGGAATCTCATATCAGTTGCAGTGAATTGGGTGTTATATTGCGAGAGAAATCTTCGAACCTTCAAGGAGAAACATTCTTTCAAGACTGACAATAATCTGGGTATTAAAGCAAAATCCTTAATTCTGGCTTGGTCGTGTGTCGCAGGGCATCGAGTGCATGCTAATTTTTCTAGTTCTATTTTTAGTTGGACGTTATTCTTTTGTGACTTGATTTTTCCTTTAGTTAGGATTTTATTCTTTTGCCTGGCTAAATTGAGAACCCATTTTATTTGAGGCCTACAAATAAGTTAAAATAGGGTCATTTTGAAGTAAAATAAAAAACCCCTTATCCAACTATTTTTTCCCTTGATTAATTAGTTTTAATTAATTCAATTGGTAATTAAATTAATTAGTGTTTGAAATTGGATTATAGTTTGTATTAGATGGTAAGAAGAAGAAAAACTTGAGGAAAACTAGGGTTTTGTGATTTAGGTATCAAAATGAATCTTTGTTGTGACGATAAAGATTCTAGTGGTGATGAAAAAGTGGGTGCATCTACATATCTCCAATCATATTATCGTGAATTCGATCCTTTTGGGTTATTTGTTGGATGAACAAAAACATGTAAACCAAATCATATTTGAGGATTTTATTCAATAAAATGAAGAAACCGGGAAAATGAAGCTCATTATTCTACTGGTCAGGTATACGTGTTAAGGATCTCAAAAAATGTATTTGTAGCTTATAATCGTCAAAAAGTGGAGAGATAAAAATCCAATTTTTGAAGCTTTTCTGCCCTACCAATAACCCAGAATCGGCAGGTACGATGACACCACACCCTATGATTCTATATCATCCCAACATATTATGATCCACAATCTGCTGACATGGTGATGAACAACAACTGATTGAAGTTTATATTTGGGGGGATTGGTAGGTGAAACAATCGGTTGTTTTGAACTCCATTATCGACTGATTATAGCATTTGGAGATTTTTCCAAAAACACCAAGTATACGTATGGCCGATTTATATTGCTCTATGAGCCGATTTTAATCGAAAAAATGACCAGAAAAATTGCTTTTTATTGAATGTTATAATCAGCATATAAGTCAGTGCATATGCGCCGATTCATACACCTGAGGATTTTTCCCCAAAAAAAAGGACCAGGTAGAGTCGGTAGATGTGTATGGACCTTAAGGATGATTGTTAAGAATCGGTCGACACGATTGTTCCTTATCCGTCGATTGTGTTGGCCTAACTTTTTTGATATATAATGTAGATTGTTCAAGCGTTACGCAACGATCAACCTGAACCCGTATCTCATCTGGGTCCAGATACTTCAGCCCACTGTTACACTAATTTGGTATGGGAAACAAGGACGAGGCAAAGCAATGGTTTATAGAAAAAGACATAGCAATCAAATGCGCATTAGTCTTAGGCCGTCGTTCAAGGCGTGATCACTTAGAAATTATTTGCGAGAGAAGTGGCAAGATTAAAAGTCACAAGGCATAGGATAAACCGTATGTGAAGAGGATGTTGAGAGTCTACAAGAGTAAATCAAATAAGCATGAATGCCCGTTTAAGATAATAATGCATAAATTTAATGGTATATATAACATTTCTAAAGTGATGGATAGTTGTAATAATCATGATAATACAAAATCTCTTATTGGAAACTCTCTATAAAATGAACTTGCTTATGCTAAACTCTCTTAATTTTCCAGTACGAGATTCAATCATTGATGCAGCTTCGAAATGACTGAACGGTTATCCTTTCCATTTGATATATTCATTTGCATTGTAGACATTCCCCTTTGTGTCTAGCTAGAAACTCATTGTATTTGTAGCATAATTTTCTAAAGATTAATGTGCAAGAAGAAACATGTTCATCCTCATATTGTTTTAGTGGTTTCTTATACTTACCACCCCACTTGGAAATAAATGGACTTGTATTAACAAGATTCAAAAATAGACTATCAGGCCGACTCTCTTTAGGAATAACACGATGTAAAAATTTATAACCCGTTCGGTCTCTCTCTTAACATCTGCATCTATTTTCATTTGTTTGATTTGGTAGTTAATTTGTTTGTTTCTTTTGAGTATCCCTCTGTCCATAGCAACAATTGACTTGGTAGTTGATGATGATGGATTTGATATTGTAGTAGGATTTCTTTGAATGAAGTAGTGAATGATAAATGGAAAAGGATTTCTTTAAATGAAGTGGTGTATGATGAATAATGGGTTATCCTATTTTATAAACATAAAGGGCCAACAACTATATTTTCAAAAAAACAACAACTAGTCATTGAGTCGAAGTTTGACCATAAGTAACACACAAGAACCTGAGGGAATCGGCTGATATGTAGGGCCATATAGGCTGATTGTAACCTTATATCTTTTTGGCGAAAAGATTACCAATTACCATCGGCACATATGCACATCCCATATGGCTGATTGTAGCTTAAAAGCAATTAGAAATAGGCTTGAAACAAGAGACATAATTGGCTAATATATAGTGACATATTGGCTTGTTGTAGACATAATCGGCTAATATATAATGACATATTGGCTTATTGTAAATTGTAAATTTTGGCGAAATGGTTATGAATTACAATCGGCACATATGCACGTCCATACCAACCGATTGTATCTTAAAACCGACCAGAAAAATGGTATTTTCTACAAGGAGTTAATCAGCCGATACATAAGGCTTACATCCGCCGATTCAGTTGTAAAAAAATATAGAATTTATATTCGAATTGACTCATTCATAAGACCTAATTAAACCTTAGTTCATTCATTCATAAAACAAATTAAACCTTAAAGTTATTACAAACCAAACCTAACATGTATTTTTAAAAAGAAACATAAATTATTGTTTCGATATAAACATCCATAAACTAAACCATTTTGATCAGCATATTCTCAGTTAACATCATCGTCAACAGCATTGTGAGCACCATTATCATCAGCAATATTATTAGCACCATCATCATCAGCAGCACCACCATTATCAGCAACATCCTTAGATGGATCATCTAGAACGTTGGATCAAATTCTCTCTACAATGCAATATCGTCGATTTTGCTAGTTGCAACCTTAATAACCTCTTCAAGTTCCTCCAATGCAAGCAGATCAAGTAGGTTCATAACTTGCTCCAACTTTATCTCTACTCCATAAGCAAACTTATATTGGCTTCGTACAACATTTTGCGGTTGTCTATATATATATCACATTGATGGATAGATCCATAATTGGATCTCCTCTTATGTTCATGTATACAAAAAATTAATTGAAGAACAAAGATAAGTATGATTAAAGAGAAGAAAAAAATCAAAAACAAAGATTATCTATATCACTACTACTGTTATTAATTTCTACCAATTGACAACAACTACTACTATCAGTTCTAGCAATCAACAATTACTGATTCAATTAACAACAAAATTTTAACTACTAAAATGAATACATTTGGATAAGACACATGCCTTTCCACCGATTATTACCATAAAAGACAAAAGGAAAATGAATACAACATAAATGGTGGATAAGACACATATTTATCCATTGATTCCTATTTGCTGAAAAAACTCAAAAAAATGAATACAACCAGAATCGGTGGATAAATATGTGCATTATCTACCGATTCTTACTTACTGATAAAACTCAAGAAAATGACACAACCAAAATCAGTAGATAAATATGTGTCTTACATATCCACCGATTTTTATTTGAAAAACTAAAAAAAAAGAAAAAAAAAAGATTAGATTCGGTGGATATGATTTGTTGTATTCACCGATTCTGATTAGGCTATTTGTTTACAAAGAATATCAGCAAAAATCGGTGGATAAGCATGTGTCTTATCCACCAATTTGCTTGTATGTTTTCATGTTCATGAAAAACATAACCAGAATCGGTGGATACGATAGATCTACATCGAACGATTTTGATTAGTTTTCAAGAATTTTTATCCAAAAAAAGTAACATTTAAACATATAAATCAATGAAAAATTCTATTGAAAAAATGGGATTATAGATATTTACCTTATAGAGCGAATAGGATGGGATAGAAGACCCGAGTAGATAAAGAAAAATTAGTTTAGGATTTTTAGAATTTGGAAAGTTTAGATGGAAATAAAAAAATATTTTTATTTTAGGGTTTTTAATAGATAGATTTGGAAAGCGGATTAAACGGGAAAGAATTTTGTATTTATATTATGACTTTAGTGTTAATTATAGGGTAGAGGATAGTTTGATATTTTTGATAAAAATTAGACACTTCTTATTCTAGTCACTAGTTCGGAGCAAAATTAGATGAACCTCAAATAAAATGGGTAGAGACTAGGACTAAGAAGGGAGTGTGTCCTGTATTAGTCCCTAAATCGAGAGAAAATTGAGTCAATACAGAATCTAACCGATCTGTATGTTTTCCTTTGATTTCTTCGGATTTCAAGTTTGATTCCTATTTTGAACTCATCTTTATCATCATATCCCCTGATTATCAAGACAATTTTAACCAAAATCAACCGCTTCCTTCATCAATCATTTCTTTTGTGGTTTCTTAAAATACGTGCAAAGTAGATCTCATCCTTACCTGGTTATCGAGCTCCCAGTGCTAGTTTGTAATGGAGGATTAAGGTATATATGAACTTTCTCGTTTTAATTTGTGTTAATACTTTTGCATTTATAGGGTATTCATTTTCAGATTCTTCTATTATCACTATTGGTACCCTTAGCCTTTATACCGTCTCCCTTATCAATATCCCACCATTTCATATGAGAAACCCCGCTACTTGAATCAGTCGAGCTAATAATCTTCTCGACTAGATTAATCAAGCTTGTGACCTTCTATCATTTCATTATGTTTCACTTTGACTCAAATAGTTCTTATAATTCTCAATCTTATTTCAACCCCTTCAAAGGTGCTCTAAAGCTTTACTGGTGTTAATTTATGAGTTACGAGGCTCATTCCAAAGCAAGTTGTGTAACAAAAATAAAAACATCTACGCTAGCCACTTCCAGTCCAGTGTATTTTTAAGAAGTCAAATAGATTTGAGAAATTAAAGGAAGAAAAAAGAGAACAAATGGGAGAATAAAGCATTTTGATCATACACCAAGAAAGAAATGCATGGTTAAGCAATCTGACATAGGGGTTGCCATGATGGAGTTTGAGGAGTATAAGGAAGCAACAGCCGAAAATTACGAAAAAACTATCAATCTTTCCACAATTCCCAGCGATGTTGCGGAGAAATATATTTTTAACCGGGTCAAGGGAGAAGAAAGTACTGTAAGTAATGCTAGCATATCAAATGAAAATAGGGTGATGCATAATTTTATTGTAAGAATTTTTTTTTCAAGTTTCAAAATATCTGTGAGACAAGAAGAACAATAAGTACAAGGAGAAAACTCAAGGAAAAGATTAGTTTCCTCGCATAAGGAAAAGAGCCGGAAAACAAGCGTTTGAGGACGAGTAGTAGTTTCGAGGAAAACGAAGAAAGGAATATGGGAAATCTGGTTATGGCATACATAATGCTTTCAACCGTCTCAGTCTCTGGGCATGAAAGCTTTAAAAAGAGCATGGAATTTGTTCAGGATACTCAAACAAGCCAAACACAATTAATTTCCACAAAAATCCTCTGCATAAACACACCTCATACCCATACTTCTGAAACTCCATACTCATCAAAACCACACATATCATCCTTTCCAATGTTAACTGGTAGTGATGATAAAAGGAAAATGAAGATGTCTACCCGCAAGAGTAGTGGAAGGGTCGAAAATGACACATGGACGAAAACCAACAGTTCTTCTAACACTAAATCAAATGCAATTACTAGTATTGGGGAAGAAATCTCACCCAAGGATAACCAGGTAAGCCTGAAACTTTATTTTCAATGCTATTGTCTGATCCAGAATTATTACAAATTTAATTTCTCCATGATGTTTCTAAATATCCTGGCATGGAACTGCCAGGGATTAGGAAAACCTCTTACAACATCTCACCTTGCAAAATTAATCAATAAACACAAACCAGACATCATATTTCTTCAAGAAACCAAACACAAAGAAATATATATTAGGAAAATCCTCCACAAATTCTGCTTTAATAATATGGTGATTGTGAATCCTAAGGGGGTGATTGGAACTGTTGGTGGTATGGTACTTGATTGGTCTTCAAAACTATATCTAAATATGTGCATTCTTTGGATAATTAAATTGATGCTATTGTTACCAATCTTGATAGCAAGTCTGTATGGATATTTTCTGGGATTTATAGGTGTCCTTATAGAGTGAAAAAACACATGAGCTGAAAATATTTTTATCACATGTCTAGATAAGTGGAGGTCCCTTGGATGGTGGTGGGGGGCCTAAACTTTATATTGGACGGCTCTGGAAAAAGAAGAGGTAAACCGGTTAATCATAATGAACTTTTTTCTTCACCAATTAGCCAATAATGCTGAGTTGATTGACCTAGGATTTGTAGGCTACCAATATACATGGTCGAATAGAAGATATGGGAGAGAATTATAGAGGCTAGGCTTGACATATCCCTAGCTAACACCCAATGGTTTGATACCTTCCCCCGTGCTATGGTCTACCACTTGCCTGCTTCTGGTTCAGACCATAGTCTTATATCGGTCAGAACCTCCCCTTGTTAGAAGGATGAAGCTAAACCCTTCAGGTTTTTTGGGGTTTACCTGGAAGACCCAACATGCTTTCAGGTCATAGAGGATTCTTGCAAGTTTGAACCAAGTGGTTCTTTTGCTTTCAAATTAGTCTATAGGCTTAAAAATGTTAAAAAAATATATTAAGATTCTGAATAGAGAACACTTCGGTAACATCCAACAAAACATCAAAAAAAACTAAACCAAAATCTTTAACATGCTAAGAATTCCCTAAATCTTCCTGATAATAATCCTAGGATCAAAAAAGTTAAAAAGGATCTGGAAAAATGGTATAAGTATGGAGAAGCTTTCTGAAAAGTAAAAGCTTGTGACAATAACATTGAATTGGGGGATAAAAACATGCCCAAGAAACTAAGAAATTAAATTATCAAAAAACTGGATTGCTCATGGTGCAATGAGAAGGTGGATATCATTGATTGTTTCTACAGTCACTTTGCCTCGATGGCAAGTTCCTCCAATCCAGCCATATCAGACCAAATCTTAAATCTTATACGTAGTTGTATATATGACCTAGATAACACTAAGTTGGTGGCTCCCCCATCAGAATTGGAGATAAAGCTCATATTGTTTGACATGGCACCAAACAAATCTGCAGGACCAAATGGTTTCCCAGCTAAATTCTATCAAAAGAATTGGCAACTGGTTATGGATGATGTCAATAAAATGATTAAGGGTTTCTTTGATTCGAAACATTTACTCAAGGAAATAAATTCGACATGCATCAGTTTAATTCCCAAAAAAGAGTCTCTTGAGACTCCAACTGAATTTAGACCAATATCTCTCTGTAATACCATCTATAAAATTATCTCAAAATTGCTTGCAAACAGAATAAAGCCTTTCTTTGATAAGATTATTTCTCATTATCAGTCGACTTTTGTCTCTGGCGGATAAATTTTGGATAATATTGTAATAGCCCATGAGGTGATTCACACCATGAGAACTAAGAAAACGAAGGGAGGGTACATGGGGTTAAAAATCGATATGTCTAAAGCCTTTGATAGAGTGGAGCGGTATTTTCTTACTAAGATAATGGAGAAACAAGGATTTTGTAAGGACTGTATTGACCTGATTTTCCAGTGCATAAGTAACCCCTCTAGTGCGGGTCTAATTAATGGATCCCCTTCTGGTTTCTTCAAACCTAGTAGAGGATTGAGACAAGGGGATCCCCTTTCTCCTTACCTTTTCATCCAATGCATGGAGGGCCTTTCCCGAGTTATCCAAGATGCCAAGGATAAAAAACTCATCAATGGGGTCAAATTCGCTAAAGTGTCCCCTGTTATTTCTCACCTGATTTTCATAGATGACTGTCTGATCTTCACCAAGGCTGGAAAGAAAGAGTGTAGAGATCTCATGAAAATCCTTGACCTTTTTATCCAAGGTTCTGGAAAAATTATAAACTACGAGAAATCTTGGATTTTCTTCAGTAAGAATGTCCCAAATTGTGAGGCTAGAGAGATAATTAATATCCTTAAGATAGGAAGAATAAAGTTGGATGATAAATACTTAGGAGTATCGTTATTCACTCATAAGTCTAAAATAAAATGTTTTGAACCCATAGTGGATAAACTAAAAACTAGACTATCGGGATGGGTAAGCAAACTTCTTTCAGGGGCTGGTAGGGGAGTGATGATCAAGCATTTGGATGACTCTTTGGCCTCATATCAAATGGCATGCTTTGCAATCCCAAAAGCAACAACCAAGAAAAGGGATACTTTGAACAGATCTTTTTGGTGGGGGAACAAAAGTGACAACAATATGGGTTTATGTCTGAAATCTTGGATTTCAGTTTGTAAATCAAAAAATGTTGGGGGATTAGGCTTCAGACAATTTGAAAAATTCAATTTAGCTATACTCTCTCGCCTAGCGTGGAGAATGGTTCAGAACCCTCACCAACTCTGGGCTAAAAATTTCAAAGTTAAATACTTCGATAAAGTTTCTCCGATTTGTCTCTCCAAACCAAAGAACAACATCTCTTGCTAATGGAAATGTTTGTTTAAAGGTCTCCAAGTGGTTAAAGAGGTGGGGGTTTGGAAAATAGGAAATGGTAGTAATATTAAAATATGGAATCACAATTGGATTCCCCTATACCAACCAAATATCATAGAAAGACATGAAATTGTTCCTATCATCCAAAATACCCTCCATAGGGTGAGTCAGCTGATATAAAACGATACTAGGCAATGGAACATAAGCTTTATAAAACAAGTCATGCCTCCTAGAGTTGTTGAAAATATTCTTGCAGTTGACATGTCGCTTAGTAACACTCATACAGATAAATCCAGCTGGCCCCTGACTGTGTCAGGGAACCTGCCTGTGTCAGGGAACCTGCCTGTAAAACCTATCTACAACTACCTCACGGGAGGTGGAGAACAACAACCCCATAGAGGGAATGAAATATGGGGTCGTATTTGGAGCCTTGAAGTTATCCCCAGGGTGCAAGTATTCATCTGGAAATGTTATCATGAAATTCTCTCTGTTAACCTCACTCTTAGCATTAGAATACCATCCATATCCCCCATGTGCAATTTGTGTCAGACTAATGAGGAAACCACACTGGATATACTCCTCAAATGGCCCTTTAATAGGGCAGTTTGGTCTGGTTTGAATTGCAATGTAAATATAAGCATAGGCATGAATGGAAAACAATGGATTCAATCGTGGTTTGATGGTAACAATAGCAGTCCTGTAGAAAATGTGCAGTGGAAAGAATTATGTGCAATAGCTTGTTGGTTTATATGGAAGGCACGTTGCCTTAAACTTTTCAAAATGAAACTGCATCACCAGCAAGAACAATCACACTTATCCATAGTCATATCAATACCCTCAACTTCAAAACCAAAGACCAAATCATGAACAGAAAACCAACTTTAGACCAACTCCTCATCCAGCAGGCAAAGAATACATCAAAGAAAACAACCATAATAATCCACTGCAAGTTTATTTCAAAACTAACCATGGCAGGGGTGATTCTTCTTATCACTGATGAACAAGGACATATAGAAGGAGCAAGAACCCTCAAAACCATATTAGAAAGTATGCATGAAGGCAGGCTTCTAGGGTTAATCGAAGCTATGAAATGGCAGAGGCAAGGAAAAAAGAGGACCTGCAATGTAAAAATGAAAGATGCGAAGCTGTGAAAGAAATAGATAGCGAAGTAGAGAAATCCAGAAAAGTCGTCAGACAACTCAATCTTTGAAGAATCTATTGAACTCTTTAATTATTTTCGATCAATAAATTATATTCTCTAAGGAAAAGATGGATGCCAAAACTCAATATCTCTATATTGCTCCATTAAATGTAACCAATTCAAGGAAAACTCAAACTGAATTCTACACTAGTGGAGTGTACTCTGCTGGGAAGCTTTCAATATTGTTTGGCTAGTTCTTTTGCTACACTTATTTTATAAGAAAAAAATAAAAATAAAATAGATAGACCTCAAATTAGTTAGAGTTAGGTTCCTCTGTGACTTGCTTTTTGTTTACTACCTCTGCTAGTTTGGTTTCTGTACACTCTTCCACTTAATATATTTTCCCTCTTTAATCTAAAAAAAAAAACCAAACTTGCACCACATAGATAAGTGCCGATATTAAAAATTAGCTTAAAAGACTCGCACTGTAAACGATTTCTTAATCACACTTTAGACTTAAATCTGAGCACCATTTGCAGTTAATTAATCATATTAATGTCCATGAATCTCTAAATTGGGATAAAGTCGTTTCAATTTCAACCCATTGAGAAACGGTATTTGTCGGATCCAAGAAAGTGGGTTTTGCCACTCTCTCTCTCTCTCTAGGGATTCATTTTCATCATGTGATTTATTTATTTATACGTACACAAAGTACAATTTCCGTATTAGTCGGATGTAACCTGTCATGTTCTGTTCTGTTTCGTATCCACTTCCTAGTTTTACTTTTAATATACTTCTCCCCACTACTATATAATCATCATCCCTCTACTATTACAGTTCACTACTCGAGTGCTCGTGCTAATACGACTTTTAGTTAGATACCTCAGATCTGTTTTGTTTGAAGATTAGAGAAAAAACAAAACTAGTTTTGCTCTGATTTCCATGTTGTTTTGTTTGTGATTTTAGAACATTCTGGGAAGAACCCATTTCTCAGAAACTCTCTAAACAAGTAATTATGGGTCGTTCTTACTTTCTTGGGTTTCTTATGTTTTCAGCTGTTTTAGCTCTCTGTTCCTCTCAAGGTATGTCCATTTTTATGTCTTTCCTCTTAATTCTGTATACTCCGTAATTAAGGTGTGTTAATTTTTTGTTTATTTGAATAGGTTTTGGGAGAAAACTAATGACCCTGGAGACTAGTGAAGACTCTACTGATGTTGCTGTCTTACCAGAGGCAAGAAAGATGATTGAAATCATGGATTACAATCCTGATCCAGAGGCAAATACAAATTCTAGAAGTGTGTTCACGTCTCCTCCTCCTCCTCCTCCTCCTCCTCCTCCTCCTCCTCCTCCTCCTCCGCATCATAGAAACCACCATGATTAGTGTTAGTGATACAGAGACAATCGTATCATTTTTCAGATTCCAAATAATACATACTCTTTATCTTGTTAATTGTTTGTTTTTTTTGTTTTTGTTTTTTTCTGTTTATTGAAGTTTAATTTTGGGAGGAAGAAAATCGGAGTGATGTGACTCATGAGAGAGTCAGAAAGATTATTATAACGACTAATTTTTGTAATTACATATATTTGTCTTCTGGTCATGGATATGAATTATGGGTAGCCATGAATTATTACGTTACCACCTTGGTCCAGAAATGAGTTATTATCATTTTTTTCATTCTGTAGATTCAGAAATCAAAAGCCTCTTGTTGCAGCTAACCTCATAAGAGATGCATAACATTTAAGTTAGTCCATTCAAGACCCAAAATGTTCTTATTAAAGATGAAACACATATACCATACAGTAGTTTATAAAACAAGAATGTAATAGAAGTATTTGGTCTTCCTTGATCCATTCTTCTCTTTTCCTTTACATGTTTGACAAGCTCCAAAGCATTTAGCTTTCCTGTGATGAAAAACTTCCAAGCCACTTTAGCAAATAGACATCGCCTAGCTAAAGGTGGCATATCTCTTGTATGGTATCCTGCAGATAAGGTTATGAGCATTTCATCATTGTTCATACATTTTTAACACTTTGTATAGGAATATTAAGTGATGAAACTGATATATAAACTACTAACCGTATTTCCATGACGCCTTCTAGTTTGTATTCTTTAAGCGAAGGAAAGAACTTTTTTATGAAGGCAAAATCACGACTTCTTTCCAACTTTGGGCAGCTCTCCACAGTCATCTTCTCAAGGCAAGGATAAGAGGTGGAAAAAGCAGACAAAGAAGAAGTAGGAAAAGAAGAGCTAGCAAAGCTCTTTGTTGATAAGGATGGTGGTTCCCATTTCCTTAGGTTAGGCAGGTCATGCAACGTGAAGCTTACCAATGACAGGAATGTTGGACGTGCTTCGCCGTAAAAATCAGTACCAAGACACTGCACAACATCCATTGTAGATACTGTAAGAACCTTAAGAAAGGGAAGCTTCCCAAGCGCTGGAAGTTGTTCACATCCGTAGCAATTTTTTAGCTCAACCTCCACCAAATTTGGCAGAGCTGATGAAATAGTACTACTAATCATCCATGTCGGAAACTTCGCACCCATAAAGCCGACAATCTTCAATATTACCAGACTAGGGTTAGGCTGCAATTGCTCCATCACTGTACTATCATTAGCCCATTCATTAACTTCCCCTCTGCAACTCCACTCTAGAATCAAACTTCGAATGTTTTGTTTTCCCTGCAAATTTGCTTTTTGGGCATCTGCTGCTTCTGTCACATTTTGAAGGTTACTGATTTGTAACTTTCCTTCAAGCAATTTTAAGAATTCCAACTCCCAAATAGAAGACCTGCTAGTGCCTCCGCTGAACCGTGCCACTTTAAAAACAGGCAATGTTTGAAGTAGTGTTAGATGTTCAATTCCCCCTGGCGTCTCATTCCATACTCCGTGGTCGCTTAATATGAGATGTCTTAAGTTGATAAATTTATGTAGGTCCTCTGGAAGCTCCCTGAGATTAGAGCAATCTTCTAGCTTCAAAGTCCGCAAGTTGCTAAGCTCTGTAATGTACTTCGGTAACACCTCTAAATGAGAACCGGATACATCTAGGTACCTTAGACATTTCAAAGATCCCATCTTTTCATTTGGAAATATTCTTAAATTGTGACAATACCTAAGAAGCAATGTCTGCAAATTGTAGAGACATGTTATAAATTCAGGTAATTCGACAATTTCAGTTTTGGAAAGATCAAGATACCTAAAATGCTTCATATTTTTGATAGACGGTGGCAGCTGTTTGATGCTACTCCATTGCAAATCCAACACGCGAAACTGCTTATTCTCGAAGAAGTTTCGGTAATGAATGTTGCGATCTTCTCCTTGAATATCACTAATCAAAGTGCGCAGTTTTGATGCATTCTTCAATGATTTTGGATATGCACGCATTGTGTCATCAAAACACAACCTCAAACGTCGGATTTCTGAAACATTTCCAATCTGACCAGCCTTCAAAATCGAGAATTCAGGCATCCCAACATGTTCTGCAACATCATGCACAAGGTGATGCATTTTGCAGAAATGAGTACCGCCACTGTCATCTCTCGATACATCTTGCAGTAATAGATTCCCAAGCAAACTATTGAAATATTCATTTCCTACATCCTCAATCTGTTTGTCACTATCTATGTCAGATCGATGAAGGAACCCTTCTGCTATCCATAACTGAATCAGCACCTGCTTCTCAATTAAAGAATCTTTGGGAAACAACGAGCAATACGCAAAACATTGTTTTAACTGTGAAGATAAATCAATATAACTTAAGATTAGTGCAGGTCGCAATTGATTTTCTCTGAGTAGATTCCAAATTTTATTACTACTAATGGATTCCCACTCGCTGTCTTTCTTCTTGAAGTACAGTTCATCCCCAAGACTTTTTGCTGCCAATGGTACTCCTCATCAATTCTTCGCAATGATCTTGCCAATTGCTTTCAGATTTGTAGTCGCCTCTGCTCCACCAGAAGAAAATGCTCTTTGACTTAAGATTGACCAGCAATCATCGTCAGATAATATTGGTAACAAATAAGAAGAGTTCTCCCTACGAACAACATGAGCAACTTCATTGCTACGTGTGGTAACAATGATTTTGCTTCCATGTTCCCCAATGCTTAACTGATTTTTCAGTTTTTCCCATTGTTCAACTTTCACATTCCACAAATTATCAAGTACAAGCAGATACCTTTTACCTCTCAAACATTCGCTAATTTTGTTTTCTACGACACTCAGATTATCTACCTTACATTGAGCTTTTGTTATAGACTCGATGACTTTTATTAAAACTTGTTTGACACTAAAATCTGTAGAAACATGGACCCATATTCTCAGTGCAAAGATATCAGATAGAATTTCCTCATTGTAGATTAGTTGAGCCAAGGTGGTCTTTCCTAGACCTCCCATACCTACAATTGGAATTACTGAAACTGTCTCACATGTAGGAGACGACGGCTTGAGGATGGGGATGAGGATGTGGAAGAGTGGGTTGAGGTGTTACTTGTGGCTAACAACATATTTATTATCATTTCTTTATCTATTTCTCGTCCAATAACTTTTAAACCATCTACCAAAGGTGTTGTCTCTTGGTTTTCTTTATTACTTTCCTCATGACAGAGATTCGAACGCATGGGATAATTTCGAAAATCAAGAAAAACCTTATCTCCAGCAATATCACCCAGTTGTCTATTGATATTATCTATTTTGCTAGCGATGTTAAAATTTGAAAATAGTGGGTTTGAGCTTGAAAGTATCATACGTACCCAATCCCTCTTCCGATGTCCCATTTCTTGAGCATGTATAGCTTTATATGAGAAGTCATCAAGAATGTCATCAGCATCATAAGCTACATCTTTAAGCCTTTTCAGCCAGCGTTTAACAGAATCCTTCCTAGTTTGCTGCTTCTCAGCATCCTCTAGTACATCTCGAATTAAGGACACAGTGTGTTGAAGCGAGTCCAGGTCATCCTTCACCTTCGAAACAGCTTCAATTTCTGAGGCAACCACGGAACACAAGTATTTCACCATCTCCAGTGCACATGAAGCAAAAAAAAGACTCAGCCATCGGAGATCAACTAGATGCAAACTCGGATTTTGATAGAATGTGATCGATGTGTTACGGTAACGAAGAGCACATTATGATATATTAATAGTACAGTTCAGCAACTGTCAATTCAAGTTTATATTAGATAAATATTTAAGAAGCTGCATATCACGACATGTTAAGATGTCAACAACTTGCACATATACTTAATCAAAACATTTGGCCACCATTGAAGGATTCCAACTCCTAGGTTAACTTTTAAAAGGGCGCTATATCTTCCACCTACACTTTTTTTTTTATAGGGTGTTGATGAGTTACAAACTATCCAACGATTTTACAGTGCAATTGCTGGGATGTAACATCTGGATTAGATTGACAATCCGACATGTCTTTATAAGAAAATGTTTCCTGACTAAATCAATGTTAGTACAATAATTTTTTAACTAGTCCATTTGGTTGATATTATAATGAAACTATTTCACTTGACTTGGCAGATCAGAAAAATTCAACCTTTAAGCTGGGCATTATTAGGATATCCAGGTAAGCAAACGGTGAGTTCTGGTGAAGGTTTTCTAGCCAATTTTGATATTGTGGAACTCCGTTGAAACTGTGTTAGATGCTGATTTCATGATGCACAAACCGTTAACTAAGTCATTGTAATCTCTAGTCACTAAATCACCAGAGATATTGTGGTTAAGAAGAAAAATTGGAGTCCATAATTTGGTGGGATGTTCAGCTTAACTCAATCAAGTCCAATTATCAGCCCTCAAATACAGAAAGATTTCATCAAATGTCTCTCTATGTCTGTCTAGTAGAGTGGATACAATCAATATGTTGAACTTAGAACTAAGTAGGAAGACAGGCATCGACTTGTTCAGTCAACCTGCTCTTGGTCCACTATTACTTCTCCTAGAAAGGTCCACTTCACTTTCAGTCATTGTGTACATGTTATTTCTATATAAAATTACATTTTGAAATAAACAACTACATTCTGTCTTTTCACAGCCCTTTCTTCAAGTTTCATATCTACGAAACATTCCAAAAAACTAAAGTTAATCAAACGGAAAAATTAGGGCACCACTTGGTCATATTTATCTTGAAAAGCATAAGAAAAAGAAAATATTCAAATGGCATATGGGGTTGAAATTCATACCGGCAGAAGAGATTTCCATTCCCACTGCTCATGTATCTGGAGTGTCACCGCTGGTCGCATTTCTTCTCATAGGAAGAGAGTAGAAGTAGCACAGTTTTCACAGAAACTATGAAAACTTTGGTCTATACTAGACCTTGCCAAAGCTTTAAGCATAAGTGAACATTAAAAATTGGACAACAAACTTCAGCCAATTTTGTAACTGTGCATGAAGACATAATACATATATTTGTATGTACATGATTCGACAGAAGAAGTTGGGTGGTAGTAGGCCTTCGACTTGAAAAGGATTCAATTTTAGCCTAAACAGGGATATCATATCACGTTTCTTAAATCTTAGTTTTTCAAACACAACTGCACATCTAAGTTTCCACATAATATCAGCTTGACTAATCAGGTGTTGTTGATGGGTATATCATCTAAATTTGGGTTATGAGTCTTGTGACACCAACTTCTGATTCCAATTTCTAAGGTTATCAGTGTTGAGCGAAAGCATTAGCATTAGCTGCCCCAAATGATTTATCAAATCCCTCAGTCCCTAACACTCACACTACAAGGTATTGGGGCACAGGTCTAGCATACTAAGCATAAATGGGGATCCGGCATTGGTTGAGGTATAGTCTCAATATGGAACGAATCCAATCCAAATTTGAGTTTCAGCAAAAAATCAAATCAGACGTGCAAAACATTAAAATCCGAAACTGTGAATATATTCCATTAGATCTAACAAATCAGAACACACAGTCAAACATCCCAAAATAAAAACACATAGATCCTAAAACCTAAATAAAACCTTCAACACATTTACACAGAAAAACCCCAAAAAGATAGAACAGAAATTAGATAAGACCCTTCCCCCTTTTCAAGCACGTTCACCTCTAATTCTCCTGGCAAGTTGAATATCCTTAGGCATAATAGTAACCCTTTTAGCATGAATCGCACAGAGATTAGTATCTTCAAATAATCCAACAAGATAAGCTTCAGCTGCTTCCTGTAGAGCTGCAACTGCTGAACTCTGAAACCTCAAATCAGTTTTAAAATCTTGAGCTATCTCACGAACTAAGCGCTGAAATGGTAGTTTACGGATCAATAGTTCAGTACTCTTTTGATATTTTCTGATTTCACGAAGAGCGACAGTTCCTGGCCTGAATCTATGTGGTTTTTTCACCCCTCCTGTTGCTGGTGCTGATTTACGAGCTGCTTTTGTTGCTAACTGCTTCCTTGGAGCCTTTCCTCCTGTTGATTTCCTTGCTGTTTGCTTAGTACGAGCCATTATTGAAGAAAACTGTAGAGATCTGAGATCTGACTGTTAGGTTTCAGATGGAATAGAGAGATTTTTTTATTTGTGACGATATGAGATTTGGGGATGGGGATTTATAGAGCAGGAGAATAATATTTGGGCGGGATTGTGATTTCTTTTTGGGTTCTTATCAACGGTTCATAATGAATTAAAAGGTGTCATACGGATCATAGGTTTTGATTCTTTGTTGTTATCGACGGCTTTTACTGGTTTAAATAGTCTCATACGGATCGAGTTTTTTTTTGTCATCAACGGATGATATTTATTTAGAAGGCTTCATACGGAATGTGGATTTTAAGAGAACTGGAAGGGGCGGGATATTTTAACCCAAACTTTTGAATTTATTTTACCTGGCGTGTCTAGGGTAGAAAGTAAAAAGAGTTCCATAGTCGAATGTGATTTATAAAGGTTTGTAGAGAATTTTAAAATATATTGTTAGTCAATTGAGAATATAGAAGAGTCTTCCAAATTCTTTTGTTATCGGATATAGACTTTTTCTAAGTCTTTAAATTCTCTAAAAACACCATGTTATTGGATTAAGATTTGTTAAAAATCACTCAAGCACTCTTGTTATTAAATATAGACTTCAAAATCATTGATTTGTTACTTATTGTGATTTTGGGAGACTTTTTTGATGAAAATAGGCATGAGCAAAATCTCTCCTTTACAGATGATATTTTGAGAGACTTGAAAATTTTGGTATAACAGATATAATCTGAAGGTCCTCATTCCTCAGCCTTATCGAATGACCAAAATCCTTCCACGACTATTCCTTAACCCCTTCCTGTCTTATCTTCTTCTTTTTCTTCATTCCTCAGCCTTTCTTCTTCCTTCCATCTTTGTCTTCTTATGCCATTCCTGTTTGATTTTATACCACAGCTAGGATTGACAAAACCCTCATTAAAAAACCTTAATTTTCTAACCCCAATTCTCAGTTTCTATGGGAACCTAACTCCCAAACAGAGTTTCTTGTTTCAATTATAACCCTCGTGGTAGGCGGTCACGGATAGCATACATAGGAGGTCACATGAAAACTGAGGTTAATCAAAAAACCATCTTTTATATCAATTCCAGTTAGGGTTTATTATAAGTTTAACATATTTGGATTTTTTTTAATAATTTACGGTTTTCCCCAATTCTGAATTATTTGTTTGAGCGGTTTACATGATTGATTTACAAGGATTAATGGCTGAGAATCAAGATATCGCAAGTCTTTACGGCCGTCGAGATATCACAAGTAAATTACCGGTCGTTGGAACATGATTCATTCGTAGTGGACAAAAAAATATTAAAATTCATAAAACTTTCGTATTTGACATTCTAAAATTTTTCCAACAAACATAAAAAAAAAAATAGTATTATCAAACGATTCAAATGACAAACAACTTAAAATTATAAAATTGATTCTAACCAACGCTTGAGAAAAAATAGCTACAAAATGATACTACCTCCGTTTCTGGAAAAGAGTTACTATCACTTTTTCATTTTAACCTAAAAATAGGTCAAATTAAAAAAGTGATAGTAACACTTTTCCAAAAATGAAAGGAGTATGTTTTTTTCTTATTAAGAAGTAAGAAGTAAACAGGAGATAATAGATCAACATTAGGACTATTCTCACTGCACTCTCCATTTAGAAATCCATTTAAACCGCCACCCTCACTTTATAAAATCTTATTTCTATCCCCCAAACCATTAATTTAGCGGTTAAGTGAGTCAGTAACTGGATCCACATTTATCACTTGGAAAGATACAAATGACCCTACCTTTTAGTTTTATCACTGACATAGTAGATCATAATTAAAACTATCTATAAATCAATTTGAACTTGACTTTTAGTTTTACGACCCTGTTAGAATATTCAAATCAATTTGAAAAACAAATACATTAATTCAGTCCATACGGTAAAGCATTTAGAACATCATTCAAAATAATAAATCATCACAGAGTCAACCATAATCCTTTCTTATAGGGTTAGTGGATTGAGAATTATAAGGAGTTTTAGAGAAATCTTAAATCTTATAGTTAGTCGTTAGAGATTTTGAAAGAGTTTCTTAAACACCCTTGTTAGTGAATAAAGATTTTATTTAAGTTTCTGAAATTTTCAAAAACTCTTTGTTATTGGTTAGGGAATTATAGAAAGTCCTTTAAATGCTTATGTTATTGGTTATTAACTTGAAAGTTATGAATTTGTAATTTTGAGAGTCTTTGAGAGACTTTTATGCAAAAATAGGCATGACAAAAGTCTCTCCAAAATATGTGATATTTTGGGAGACTTTAAAACTAATGTTGATTTATTTATTTATTTACAAGTGTCTTTTTTTGTCTTATGTATCGAACTTTTAAACTAATGATTCATCAAGCTATGTTGTATTATCCTTAAATAAACCATTTTTTGCAACTATATTAACATACTAATCATCCATAATATTATATATAACTGGCTTAACTATATATAAGACGAGATATTATAAAAAAACTTAAATTTTTTAAAGAATCTAAAATGCGTGGATTTTTAATTAAATTTGGGTTGTTAAGTACCATGTGAAATTTTCCGGTGATCATGAAATTTGGATTATTTTATACGAACACATGAATGGACAATATATATTGTATTATTTTCAGTAGTCTTAGTAGAATGTGCCACGATGAAGAAGAACGGACAAACCAGTCCACCAGGTGATTATATATAGTGATTAGAACTAGGTTGTATGTCTTGGATAATAGTCCCACATGGGCTATCAACAATTCTTACGTTGTTTCTTGGATTGCTTCCCCAATTGATTTTTTTCTTTGAATAAATGATTAAAACAAACTCATTATGATCACATTTATTGTCTCTATAAATCACAAAAACTCCCTAAAAATTCACTATTTAGTTTCTGTAAATCACAAAGACTCTCTAAAACACTTCCATAAAATCACTTAAAATCTCTAGATTTATAGAAAATCTCCGAGAGTCTCTCAAATAAAAAATCTCTGAAAATCCATAGAATTCTTATCTGATTACCCTGTTAATCTCATTATTCCATATGAATTAATAAAATTAACAACACAAAGAATACCTTATCAGCTGTAACTTTTTTCAGTTTCATTTATGGATTAAGGAGACTGAAAATACTGTAATATCGATTAGATATGAGGTCTGACCTTCTGCTGGAAAAATCCTAATACCATGGCTGACTACATCTGATGATCAACACCTTTCATGCAATCTCTATATTAACTTCAGTTTGACACCCCACATTATGAAATCAAATTTCCCATATCCAATTCACTCAAAACCTTACACGAATAATCAAACCAGCTTGAAACGAATACCCTCATCAGATCCATCTTAGGTATATTATTAGACATCCATTCACACAAAATTAGTTGTTGCATCAGCATCTTCGTCGTCGTAGTCATCACATACAGGGTCTGGACGCTCCTCTTCTTCAAATTCAGCTTCAGCAAAATTCATTTTTTGTTCAGAACATGCATAAGTCATGTGCCTATTGTCTCCACAAGTATAGCAACGGACTTGCAATCTACTATTAGATGTGCCTATTGTCTCCACAAGTATAGCAACGGACTTGCAATCTACTATTAGATTTAGACGATCCTTCCCTATTGTTGTTTTGTGGAAGGAAACGTATGTCTCTTCCCTTCTCAAACTTGTCATTTGTATCACTGCTCCTTTCACTCCTTACAACAACGTTATTCTTTGGAAATGTCACACTAGTTCGATGTTCGGCCTAATGTTAGAACGTGATAACCTCTTTTCTGCCATCAATGTATATTGACGAGCATCCTTTAGGGTAAACAAACCAGTCACTCCCATCTCATCTCGTATGGACTGATTCAATCTTGAGAGATAATGAGAGGTCAATTGCTCATTAGTGTCATTCAAACCAACCCTTATGGGAAGGTTGTAAAATTCAGAAGTGTACTCTTCCACCGTCAATCTATTTTGCTTCTAGTTATGGAGTCGCTCGTACAACTCCATAGCATAATAAGCCATTAAAAACTGTTTGCGTAGCTTCGACTTCATGTGCTCCCAAGTTCTGATTTTAGGTTTAACTTGTCAATAGCGTAGTTCTTCAACTCGCTTCCACCGTTGAAGTGCTACACCTTTCACTTCACAGACAAGATTTTTCTCTCTTCTTTCATGGTTTTCCACTCAAACTAAGTTTCTAAGATTGCTTACCAATCTAGATAATCTTCAGCATACATCTTACCAAATTAATCAACAACTTCAAACTTGATTTCTCCACCATTCAAATCTAGGGCTTGTTAGTAAATTAAAGAAGCATGACACGTGGAAGAAGATCAAGTTA
>JAJJMC010031210.1:5063011-5109344 GCA_023531435.1 Papaver californicum | reverse complement strand
TTTCTTTATTACTCGATCTTAGTTATGTAAATTGTATCCAAGAATTTAATTGGTTGTTTAGTCGAAAGGATTTTTTGGCATAAACAGGGCTTCCATTAGCTTTTCATCCAGTCATCTACATTCAATACCTCCTGTCTAGGGTTGTGAAAAGGATTATCTTCAGAATCACCACCATCACGATTATCTTTCGATAATTTACGATGTCGACGGTCGCCTTCTGAATTTTCCATATCGGCTTCTGTACGTTCATGTCGCTGGATTGTTCCGAACAGTCCGTGATAAGTCTTGAATCATCCGCCTCAGTTCAACAATTTGTGTTTGTTAAGTCTCGTTTCCTCTTTCTTCAATAATAGTTCTGCCACGTCCAACCATGATGAAGAACGAAATAACTATGGATATCTTCGACTCGTTATCAACTTTACGGGGCAACAAACAATAAAAAAAAATTATGGTGGATTCACACAGAATGTAGATAAAAATGGATTCTTATGTAGAGACTCGACTGAGATAGAATCCAAAAAAAAATTGTCTACAAAAGAATTTCATAAACCTATTTATACTATTAGGTTTTCTTATCAATAAGAATCATAAAAAAGATACTTTAAATCCTAAACCTTAACTATAAAAAAATCGTATAACATATTAGACCATATAACTAAATTAAAAGAAAAAAACAGTAAAGCTAATTATGCTCCTGCATTAACAGTATTGTTTATTATGTTGCTTTCCACATATGGAAAGTCTACGTCTTGCCATTGTTGGATGTACAAGATTAACCTTAGGAATTTATGTTGATCCATCAACACCCATTGTAAATATCGCAGAGTGCAACCACGTACTCGTTGCAAGAAAACATGGGGGAATATAGAGTAGATTTTTCTCATAAACCATTAAATAGGTTTCGATCAGTTGATATTTGTATTTTAGCTGAAAATATGGTAATTACAGTAGGAGAACATCACTTTACTCACGGCAAGTGTTAAAACCAACTGGATTGTGGCGAAATTTGAATTCTTTTTTGTCATTGAAATAAAATAAGAGTATATTTTCAGGATTTGAGAATGACTTAGGATTTGCATTTTTTTTAATGTTGTACCTTTGTTTTTTGGGTACATATGGTAGGTTCCACGCATATCAAAAGAAGCTTGATATAGGGGTTCCCATATCCTGGAAGGGCTCCGATAATAAGATGAAATAGAGACACTTTGAAATAAAACTCAAAAACCCTTTATTAATAATATTTTCACAATACCCAAATCATCCTGATTAGTAATCTTAATTACATTAATTAGTTAAGATTAAATTAAGCCAATCATGATTAATTAAACATAGTCTTGTATTTAAAAAACTGAATTCATTTTTTTTTTGAATTTATGTTTTGTGGGAAGAAAAACTAGATGAAACTTAAGAAAATTTTGTAGTTTCTTTTTAAACCCTAGATTTTGATTCAATCAACCACAGTAGCATTGAGTATACCTCTAGCTTAAACTCTTGATCTTTTTATGGCTCAAATTTGATGAAATCACGATTTGAAAGATGGATTTTTTGTTATTCAGAGAAACTTACGGTTGGGTTTCATGTCGAACCCAACCGTAACACCAAGAACACCCCAGATTTACGGTTGGGTTTTCAACCAGACCCAACCGTAACTATTTTTTTCTTCATATTACGGTTGGGTTCGGATGGAAACCCAACTGTAACTAATTTGTTCTTCATATTACGGTTGGGTTTAACTTCAAATGTAGGATATGAAGATTCAATTAAGATTTACGGTTAGGTTTTCAACCAAACCCAACCGTAACTAATCTTTAAACCCCAATCGTAAAATTAGATAAATAGATTTTAAGATTTTTTTCATTTCTATCTTGTAGAGAATTGAAAGACGAAGCTAACCCAAAAAAAAATGAGGTCAATCGGACATCGTATGAAGGAGTTATGATCAAAACGGTGAAATCTATTTGTAACCAGGAATAGTTACGGTTGGGTTCACCGATAAACCCAACCGTAATTTTGGGCTCAATGAAGCCCAAAAATCTCAAATTTACGGTTGGGTTTATTGGCGAACCCAACCGTAAATATTCCTGGATACATTTCATTGTTTTGATCATAACTCCTTCAAACGATGTCCGATTGACCTCATTTTTTTTGGGTTAGCTTCGTCTTTCAATTCTATACAAGATAGAAAATGAAAAATCTTAAAATCTATTTATCCAATTTTACGATTGAGGTTTAAAGATTAGTTACGGTTGGGTTTGGTTGAAAACCTAACCGTAAATCTTAATTGAATCTTCATATCTTACATTTGAAGTTACGGTTGGGTTTGTTTAATAACCCAACCGTAATATGAAGAATAAATTAGTTACGGTTGGGTTTCCATTCGAACCCAACCGTAACATGAAGAACAAACCAGTTACGGTTGGATTTTTCATTCGAACCTAACCGTAAATTCCCTCTGTAACCCAAAATCCTCATTAGCTTGTTTAGTTTTATCCGGATTGTCACTACTACTTTCTACTCATTTATTAGTATTCTTCATCACGAAATTGGGAGTTTAATCGGCGATAAAATTTTGATTCGATGGAGAAATTTGATTAAAATGGAGAAGATGAAATTTTTTTAATTAAAGGACAAATTTATCTTTTTTTTATTGAATAAAGGGTAAAATAAACATTTAATTTTACCTCTAAGATATCCCTTAACGGAAAATTGGGTCACCTCACCTCCTAGAGGAGTCCTTCCAGGATATTGGAACCCCTATATCAGGCTTCTATTAAAAATATGAGGCAACGTAGATTGAAATCAGGCAGTGGTTCCCGATGGCTTTTGTTCAAAAATGTTAGGATTCACGGTGAATTGAGTAATCGCCACTTAAAACGTGGTCTTCTTCTTGTTTTACCATCTTTTGTACGGGGCCTACTTTACCCGAATGGGTTCCACATTGAACGGAGATAAGGGTACCTACGCCTTAGCGCGCGCATCAAAGAACGTACTATCACAATTGCTTTTATTCTCCATGATAAAACTAATTGTGTTGTATCCTATAATTAAATAGTTCAGGAAAAAGAATTTTTGGTTGAGAGCTTTTTAATGAGAACATATGTGCGATCCACATACTTGTACTAAATTCATTTAACAACATAAAAATAAAAAAAATTATTTAAAAATAAAATTTTAATATTTATATTTTTATTATTACATACATAATTTAAAGAATTTTTACAGCTATATAAATTTTATAAGATTCCGATTTATACTTTAAAAGATAAAAAGATCTGAGTTTTTCAATTTATTTTTAAAACAGTGACATCTTTAAAAAAAATTTAAAATTTATTTAATATATAATTTTACCCTTGAATATATAAGATGGTATTAACGATGTTGAAAATTGTTTTTGTAATATCAATCTGTACCAAGTATTTTTTTTATGACTAACCAAAAATAAGTCTTTTATTTATATATATTAGTAAGATATAATTTGTCTTATTTTTCATTTCTATATTTATATATAGGTTATAGTTTGAATTTAATGTTTATTTTTGCTAACCTTTTTATATTGCTGAACATAAATTCCACGAAAAACACGATACTCCATAATTTAAATTTTTATTGTCGCCCTGAGTAAAGTTAATTATATAAGTTATGTTAGGAGAAAAATTTGTTGACATGATTAGAATAACATTATCTTGATATTTTAGTTTCATTTTTCTATAAAACTCCAAAAAAATAAATAATTTTTTTTTTATGACATGTTCTTTTAATAGTTATAATCTACCCAATAGAGAATATAAAATGTGGGAACTTCAACTTCTAAATGGAGTAAGAATAAGTGAATAACTTATGTAACCATCTTCGTTTATTCACCTTCTATGTCATAAATTCAAAAAGACTTACCGAGTGAAATATTTTGAGCCAGTGCCAAATGTCAAAATATAAAATTAATTTTTAAGGTATACCCAAAATAAATCTTATGATGTAGGGACAAGAACACCCAAAACCTGTGCCGTATCCATTGCAGTTTACAACTACTAATGCTTAGTTATCGATCAAGCATGTGATAGTTGCTGGAATATGTGTTGGTATATGCCAGGCGAACTTAAATGGATTAAATTGATGGGACATTTCATGTTTTAATAGCTTGACGGGACCTTTCATGTTTTAGTAGCTTGAATCGCATACTTTATAAGCGAACAATATGAATTACGACACAAGGTATGTCTAACTAATAAGGTTATTGTTATGTACGTGAGGTTACCCTTATCAGAAGACAGCGGTGGAGCAGAAGAATTAGTTAAAATAGTTAATCTTGATTATAAATTAGTTAATTAGATATTAGTAGTGTGGTGTCTAGGTCCATCCACGCGTATGGTGGTAGATAAGATTAAGGTTTATGTTAGAATTTCCTCCCTATTTATGACAATCACTGTTAATGTTATCGTTGTAAACGAAAAACATAGGATGTATTCATGGAGTATTGAGTTAACCAAAATCTTCTTCTCTTGTGCTTTACCCTTTTACATCAATCAAAGTCACGACAACTGGTATCATCCAGGGGTTTCTCTGCAGTGATCGACGGTTCTCCATTAAAGATGTGGATGCTACAACTCGAGAAATGAACCAACTAATCAATAAATCTATCTGATAATCATATGTGTGACTCTCTAGATCGTACTACTGATGCTAAAACACATGGTGATCTTCTGACTAGACTGGTATCCATTTATGAAGAAAACAAGACCAAATTCGATGCACTTATTGAGATCTTGTCTGGATCCAGGTTAAACCCACATCCATGTTTTTCTTCTTCAACCACTCCTCTTGTTTCAGGATAGTTTTTTTTTCTCATTCGAATTCTCACACTAGTGATACCTCTACAAACCACTTTAAATCCGTTAAGCTAGATTTTCCTAGATTTAGTGGTGAACATCCTCGCAGTTGGATCCGTAAATTGAGAGATATTTTCAGATCCATCGAATGGATGACGCACATAAGACAGGGTTTGATTCCATGTATCAAGCAGACTCATAGTACTTGGATTTTCAGACTGGTGAAACTTTAATTCCATGGAATAGTTTTGCTGATTTTATTTGCGGTCGTTTTGAAGACCTTACTAATGATAATTATGTTGGGTGTTTTAATAAACTTTCTCAGATCTCAAATGTGGAGGAATAATATGAACAATTTGAACAATTGAAAGCTTTAATACATAGCAAAAACCTTCACATCACTGAAGAGTATCTTGTGTTTGAGTTTCATTAGTGTTTTAAAGGGTGTAATTCACAGCTCAGTGCAAACGCATAAAGCCATATTGCACCTTCGTCAGATTACCGATTTTTAGGAAAATCCGTGGATAATAAGTTGAACCCGTACCTTGGGCCTTATGAGAGTTACCAGTTGAAAGTCCACGAGCCTTAACCTTGTACCTTTGACCAGTTTTTGACTGAAGGTATATTTTGTTAAGGTAAACCATGCTTACCTAAAATAGTGAACCCCAACATTTGTATGTGCACATATTCTTGTTTAACACTTGTATTCTTGCTTGTGTATGCCTCGTTGGATTCGTGTAGGAGATAGACTTGAAGAAAACGATTGTGTTCACAAACTATCTCTTCAACACCCATATCTCCGTACATGCCACATATTCGTCGCCTTACTCAATATCAATAAAATCAGAGGAGATCCAAGGGATATTATTGCAATTGTGATGAACAATACAAACCTGGTCATCGTTTCAAAACCCAACAACTGTTTACTGAACTTGAGAACTCCACTTTTGAGTAAACACCAACTAATGAGTTCGTAGAAACTGACATGGCGGTATCCCTCCATGCTCTTATAGATAGTGTTTGTGGTGACGTTATTCGGATACCATGATTTATAAAGAAGCATGCTATTACTATCCTAGTGGACAATGGCAGCACTAACAGTTTCTCTGATTCATCATTAATTAGCTACCATATTAGCTTGTGAGGTGCAACCCAAAGCTCACATGTTAGTTAATGTAGCTAATGGAGTAAGAACCAGTACTGGAGTTTGTAAGCAACTTCAATGACAAATGTAAGGTCACCATTTTGAAGAAGATTTAAGATTACTTCCCTTAGAAGGTTGTGACATGGTCTTATGAGCTGATTGGATGAGAACCTCGGGGGATGTCATATTCAATTTTTTCAAGTTATGTATCTTCTTCATACACCAAGGTAATACAATAACTCTGAATGGATTCCTTCTAAACCATCACTCATGATGATGAGTGTAATACAGTAAAAAAAATTTTAAGAAGAATATTCATGCCTTGGGGGTCAGTTTTTGCTATTTCTACCACACCAACATCAACTACCATTCCACAACCTATACAAGATTAATTTATGACTTTTCTGATATATTTGTTGATCCTTCTTAATTACCACCACCAAGAGTTTTAGACCATAAAATACTATGAAACCAGATGCTCAACCTGTCAATTTGAGACCCTACAAATGCCTTTGCATTAACAAGTCTGTTGTGGAATCCTTGGTACATGAAATTCTCAAAAATAGAATAATTCATGACAACAACAATCATTTTGCTTCACCGATACTTCTTGTTAAGCAGAAGGATAAAACTTGGAGATTTTGTGTTGATTACAGGAAGCTTAATGATATTACCATCAAAGATAAGTTTCATATCCATGTCATTGATGAATTGTTAGATGAATTACATGGTGCTACGTTGTTTACTAAGATAGAGTTAATGTTTAGTTACCATCAAATCAGATTGCATGCTCCTGACATTCCCAAAACTAATTCTAGAACACTCCATGGCTATTATGAATTCAAAGTCATGCCATTTGGCTTGACTAATGCCCCTGCCACATTTCAAGTACTTGTGAATTCAATTTTTGGTCCATATTTTAGGAAATTTTTCCTTGTCTTTTTTGATGATATTTTGGTGTATAACTTTTCATCCTCAGATCATGTCTATCACTTATCTTTGGTTATCTCTCTACTTGGAAATCATCAACTCCATGCTAAATTCTCAAAGAGTTGTTTTTCCCAATCCTCTCTAGAGTATCTTGGACATATCATCATAGATGATGGGGTAGCTGCAGATCTTGCCAGAATTACAAGTATGCAAAACTAGCATATACCCACTAATCTTAAACAACTAAGATGATTCTTAGGATTAACTGGCTATTATAGAAAATTGTCAGGGGTTATGGCACTATTTTTAAACCACTTACTGATCTTTTGAAGAAGAATTCATTTCAGTGGTCACCTATGGCAATGGAAGCTTTTCTAGAACTCAGAAATAATATACCATTATTTTGTTGGTACTATCTGACTTCTCAAAGACATTTGAAGTAGAAATTGATGCATGTTCTAAAGGAATATGTGTTATCTTAATGCAAAAAGGAAGAGTCATCTGTTTTTATATCAAGTCATTGGGTCCTAAATCTTTCGGCCTCTATACCTATGAGAATGAGCTCCTTGTTGTGGTAATGACAATAACCAAATGAAGGCACTTAATATGTCATAACTTCATCATTAATACCGACCAACAAAGCATCAAGTACTTCATGGAGCAAAAAATTACTTCTGTTTTGCAACAAATATGGCTCATGACTTCTAGGTTTTGACTACATTATCCAATACAAGAAAGGCTTGAGAACAAAGATGCCGATGCTTGCTCTAGATTGTCAGCTGATACCCCTCCTTCTACTTGCAATTTGATATATCTTAACTCCTACTTGGGCTCAAGACATCATTTAGAATTATGAGAATGACCCATTAGCAACACAGCTCATACCTCAGTTCCTAGTCAACGCCACTGCCATCCCTAGTTACACCTACATTGAAGGAATATTAAGATACAAAGGAAGAATCTATGTGGTTACCCACAACTGCATCTGAAGTTGAGGGGCATTCTGGAATGCAAGGAAGCTACTTAAGAGCCAAAATCTACTTCTATTGGAAATGATCGAAAAAATGATATTTTACTCTTTGTCAGCCATTGTGATATTTGTCAAAGAAACAAAGTGGATCATACTCATCCAGATGTTCTCTTACAACCACCCATATTCTTAATCAACCAGGACAACACATCATTATGGATTTCATAGAAGGCTTACCCAAATCCAATGAAAAATATGTTATCATGGTGGTGGTTGATAGATTCACTAAGTGCAACCAATTTGTTGGTTTGATCCTTTCACTTCCACAACTGTAGCCCATGAGTTCCTTTACAAAATCTTCAAGTTACATGGATTACCAGTATCCATTGTCTCTGACAGAGACAAAATCTTCACCAACAATTTCTGGCAAGAATTGTTCAAGGCATTGTGAACTAATCTTTATCTGAGTTCAATGCAGTCGATTTCGGCCGAAATGGCCGAAATTTCGGCGAAATTTCGGGTTTCGGGGTGAAACCGAAAAAATTCAAGGGTTACCGGCGAAACGATTTTTTACCGAAATTATCACCGATATTTGCAAAAAAACAAAATTTCGGCCGAAATGGGCGAATCATCGAAATAACCGAGATAGATTTCTGACCGTTGGATGAGATTTTTCTTTTAGTCCAACGCGGGAGATTATGAAGTACAGAAATGAAAACTAACCTAATACTCTTCTCCGTCTTCGATCTCCTTCCTCTACAAAATTTCATCTCTTCAGTCTTTCAGTCTCTCTTTAGTTTTCATGCCATCCAGGGTTTTGTAGGTATGTACCCCTTCTTTTGTTTCTTTTTTGTTCTTTTTGATTTGATGAATAAGAAGAAGGTGAGTTCCATGTATTTTCTTTTGCTTTGGCCATTGCTAGGTTTCTCTTCAAGAAATTTTCCATTACTAGGTTTAGAAATGCTAGTTTGTTGTACGGAATGTTAGTTTTCCAAAATTTAATCCAGAACTTAGAAGACAGAGCTGTAGTATTACTTAACTGATTAGTGCAAAGCAGAGAGTAAGTAGATCTAGTAATAAAAATTCCAGTGAAGTAAAAGGACAGATTAAACTATCCTGCTGATCCAATTGAAGTGAAATGGTAAGAATATAATCTACTTCAGAAGTATTGGATATCAACTATGTATGTTTGGGGACAGTGTATTGTCTTTTACCAAAAGTGTCCGACTGTTTTAGTTTCTTCTTTGTGCATTCTGCAATACTGTCTGATTTCAAGTCTATCTGTAGTTTCTAGAACCATTTGTATGAGGTTATTGTTGGTAACTAGCTGGTGCCTCTAGTATGAGTTGCAGTTGCACAGTGAACTGCATTGTGTTTGAATAATATTTAACCTATCCTTGGCAATGAATTTAACCTAAACCTAAACCTATTTCACAGTTATTCTCTACCGATTATCAATTTCTGTTTTCTCTTCTTCTTCTATTGTTTTCAAACTACTGATTGTGGCACAATCAAATTCATGTTCAACCAATTAATCGTAAACCAAATCATCGTATAATCGTAAACCAATTCATCGTCGTTATTATAATCTAAAAATGGCAAGAAAGAAGCAAACAACTTGTCAACCTCCTAATACAGAGTGGCCGGATTTTTCCCAAAGAGTAAGAAATCGAGAAACTGTTGAAGAACATAACGAAGAGCACGAAGAACACGAAGAACGCGAAGATAATGACCTAGAAACGGAGACCTATTCCGACAATCAGACTCTCCAGAACTTTATAATGGCTCCAATAAGGTAAGGGTTTATCATTATTTGTGTTTATATTGATTCAATCGAATGAATTAGTCACTAGAATATCAAGGGTTTTAGGTTAGATTTCACAATCGGTAGTTTCATGGTTGTATTAAACTACAGATTATGTTAGTGTTCTTCATTGCTCATGAACATCATGCACAATCGGTAGTTATGTTTAGTCATAAACTACCGATTGTATTACTGGACCAAAATTTAGTGATAATCGGTAGTTTCGTATAGGGTTAAACTTCTGATCATCCAAGTTAGTGATCCTCAAAAATATCATGCACAATCGGTAGTTATGTTTAGTCATAAACTACCGATTGTATTACTGGACCAAAATTTAGTGATAATCAGTAGTTTCGTATAGGTTAAACTTCCGATTATGCAAGTTAGTGATCCTCAAAACATCGATCACAATCGATAGTTATTTTTACACCTAAACTACCAATTATATTCCGGAACCCAAATTTATACATAATCGGTAGTTAATTTTTTTTTGTAACTACCGATTGTACGTGTGTCCATAGACTTTTCTTTTCCATTTTTGATGCACAATCGGTAGATTATTTAGAGCCCGAGCTACTGATTATGCACAATCGGTAGTTAAGTTATTTTTTAGACTACCGATTATGCACAATAGGTAGTTACCTTGTTTTTTTAACTACCGATTATGAACAATTGGGTGAGTTTAATGTACTTTGTCTACCGATTATGTACTGATTAAACGGTGTCTTGTTGGAAATAATTGTTCTTTATTTATCTTGTCAATCATAGAAGGGAAAGGCGAGCTAAGCATTCCAATGATACAATTCTTACAGGGCCTCGTCGTGAAGGGGGTGAGAAGGTTACTGCTAGTGCAAGAATACAAAAGAGCGCTAGCGGAATTGTTATAACCGAAGGAACTCAACCAAGTATTCCAAGAAATAGAAACGAAGAAGAAGGACAACCAAGTGTTCCACAAGATAAATACTTTGATGAAGGAGGACCAAGTAGTAGACAAGAAGAAGGAAGTGGTACAAAGAAGCAAGCTAAGAAGAAAGGAGGACACAAGGTCCCCGACTCTTTGAAGATGAAGGGTCTTCAAGAAGGCCAAATCCCTGGCCTCCCAAGAGATGGAGGAGATCTATTGTTTGGGTACAAAGACTATTGGGCGAAAGATATTTACTCAACAGAGGTAATAATTATAAAACACCATTCTTAACATATTATCTTTTTATTCATAGAAGTGTTAACTGTTATTCTAATTGTTTTTTAATTCGTCGTGTATATTAGGATCATTCTAATGGGGTCCGTCTACTGAAACCTACGGCTGCACCAACAAAGATGAACGATTGGCCGTTGGAAGGTGAGTGTCAACGGTTCCAGCAAATTATACTGCAGTCGGGGTTATCTACGGCTGCCGAGAATTCAATGTTACCTCACGACCGGTTGTCGATATCGGCCTCCATGGAGAGGATGTATCCTGAGACCGATACCTTCCACATGTCGTGGGGAGAGATGACGATCACCCCTGATGATGTGGTGCAGATTCTAGATCTCAATGACCATGGTACGACGGTGAAGTTTGATTATGTGAAGCAGTTAAGCTGGGACCAGCTTTATGTTTACACTAAGAGGTGCTTTGGTTGGGACCGAGCGACATCCGATGAAGAGTTCAAACGGTGCGCTCCTTACAAAAATAGGCAATTCAGCATGGTTCAACTGATGAAAATGTTCAGAGGCACCTTGGATAAAGAAAAGATGAACCCAGAGTTTAGCGATGACCAGGTAAGCTACAACCACTGCATATCTTCTATGTGTTTTGGGATGTGTAATTTTCCCCAATGCTAGTGGAAACCGGATCGACGCCAACCTCCTACAACTTTTCCATCCCCTCCACAAAGTTCGCGACTATTCGTGGGGCACCGCATGTCATACGTTCTTGATGGAAGAGATGAGAAAGGCATCCAGGGAATAGACTAGCCAAATTTCCGGGAACGTTAGCCTACTACAGGTATTTTGGTAACTCTATTGATGGTTTGATTGTTATTTATTTTTTCCCTTTTTAAGAATCAATTTTCTTATACTTGGTTTGATATGTACACTAGGCATGGATCTATGATCACTTCCCGTCCCTCGAGTTGGCCAGAGAGAATCCGGTATGGGAGAAAGGCACACCCCGAGGCACAAAATACATATTTGAGGGCAACTATTCAAGGACCAAGGAGCAGGAGTTGATTTCTTTGAGGAGGAAATTAGACTCGATGACGTCCAAAGATGTTTGTTTTGATCCATACAGGGAAGACCGAGCTAGTGGTCATATAGCGCAAAGGTCTGAGTTGTCGTTCTACTATGGACCCTTGTGGCATCCAACTGGATATGTCATGTACAATGCCACAAGGGTGATGCGCCAACTAGGTTATGTCCAAGAAGAACCTTGGAGTAGTTTCAGGGGAAGGTTCGAGTTGGACGTGGAGAATTGTGTTTGTGGTAACGACTCGATCACAATTGTTTACTCTGGTAACCCATCGGTTGAACATTGGGACAACAGGATGCAATCTATGATCAACAAGGGGAGACCTGTCACCCGAGATGATGAAGCAGATCCTAGCTATATGGTATGGTACCGGCAGCATTCTCATTTTCACGTGATCCGTGAAGATAAAGGAAAGAGCACCAGGGTGCCCGAATATAGCTGCATCATCAAAGACAAACCCTCGGGCTATGAAAGGCTGGTACGTAATGTTATATCCTTTTGATTTTAGTATTACCGCTCAATATTTTAGATAATAATCGTTTGATTGTTATTGCCTAAAAACAGAAAAAAAAGGTTTGCATTTTTCTCAAAGAAAATAGCTGGGTGCATAAATGCGAGAGTGCCTCCGTCAGTTGAGACGATGAGAAAGCATAAATACCTCATTGACAACATCGATAATGAATCCTATGCTAGCAAGTTTGGAGAGAAATCTGCGAATAAGCCGAAGAGGGTAACATCAAAGCACAGTAAAAGATCTTGCGGTTCAACGAGTGTTGCTCCTGAAGCAAATGTCCCTGAGGGTGAAGCCAATGCCGCTGATGCTGAAAGATTGTTAGCCCCTGGTGCTCGTGCTCCTCGTACCAAAACCAAAAGAGTTAGAAATTAGATTGTGGTTGTTAACTTTATGGATATGTCTCTAGGGTTTAACATTACTGGTCTTAAATGTCTAACATTTGAAAGGATTTTATGTTCTTCTTTTGAGTTATCAATTGATTTGCAATCGATTTATTTTTAACAAGTTATTTTCTTCATATTTTACATTATAATCGGTAGTTAAGTGGTTAGAAAAAACTACCGATTGTGTATATTCATCAACAATCGGTAGATAACAAACTACCGATTGTGTTAGCGTACTACAATCGGTAGATAAATATCTACTGATTGCATTTACCCCATGAACTGCCTGTTCCTGGCCACTTTTTGTATGATAATCGGTAGTTTAAGAATTTCTTAAACTACAATTGTGCTTGTACAAAATGTTGAATTTTTTTTAAAAAAATCGATTTCCAATTTGGGGCTACTTATTATAATCGGTAGTTTAAGAATTTCTTAAACTACCGATTGTGCTTGTACAAATGTTGAAATTTTTTTAAAAAATTCGATTTCCAATTTGGGGCTACTTATTATAATCGGTAGTTTAAGAATTTCTTAAACTACCGATTATGCTTGTACAAAATGTTGAAATTTTGAAAAAAAATTCAATTTCCAATTTGGGGCTACTTATTATAATCGGTAGTTTAAGAATTTCTTAAACTACCAATTATGCTTCTACAAAATGTTGAAAATTTGAAAAAAAAATCGATTTCCAATTTGGGGCTACTTATTATAATCGGCAGTTTAAGAATTTCTTAAACTACTGATTATGCTTCTACAAAATGTTGAAATTTTTTTTAAAAAATCGATTTCCAATTTGGGGCTACTTATTAGAATCGGTAGTTTAAGAATTTCTTAAACTACCGATTAATACAATCGGTAGATAATGGTGATCCCAAAACTTCCGATTGTTAATATTAGTTCGAACTTAGTGTACATATTTTTTGTACACTCTTGTTACACCATGCCTCAACAGCTCTTTTTTTTGAAAAAAATAGCCGTTAAGACTCTAATCTATATAAGGAGGGTGACCTATTCTCATTTATGCACCTCCAATACATTTTAACTCTCCAACATCGAAGAAATAACCGTATAGATTAATGGCTCAACCGTTCATGGTAGAGGAAGATTTATCGTTATGTAGGCGCTATGTGCAATTCTATCCGAAACGAGGAGTAGAACGTAGACAAAATGGTGTAATGAGTATGAGTTATTTGGATAGTGTTCACAAACATTTTTGTGTTGACACCGGGAACCCAATAACCGTAATAAAGCTAATCTTTTTTGTCGATTTCATTCTATAGGCAGAGAAGTTGATCTATTTGTGAATTTAACTTATCTTGTCAATCGATATCGTTTGAGGGGTGAAACTAATGATGAAGTTATAGCGAGATCTCTCAAGGAATGGCGACGATGGAAACAATCAAATTACCGTTATGAAACTCATTTCAATATCATTAAGGTGATGGACAGATTCAACCCGTTAAGGTTCGCTGTTAAAGCAGAAAGGAATTTTCCAAGACAGTGTAATATAATAATAGTGTAAAACGGCAGGTTTATAAACATAAACCAAAACCTAATTCTTCTTCTTCTCTACCTATTCACGCTTCTTTTTCTTCTCAACCTCTACCTCTACCTATTCTCAAATCTCAACTAAAACAACCTCCTTTCCCATTTCTTTTCCTATACCGATTCTTCTACTCCCTTTACTCTCATTCTCCATTTAAAATGGCTCCAAAATCTTTACCTAAACAATCAAAGAAGGGAAAGGAAAAGATGGTGATAGAGGAGTTCAAAACCATTGAAATCAATTAGTCAACCGATTCTGATGAACTTCCCCTCCGACCAAAAAATGTTCCTACCTAATCAAAGAAGGGAAAGGAAAAGTAAGTTACATCCAACTTTTATGTTTTTAATTATTACTTTGAACAAATCATGATAATTCTTGTTTATAGACTTTTGTCTAACGCATAATCGGTAGAAATCTGACGAACTTTATCTACCGATTGTGCCTCTAGTTCATCATTTCTGAATAACATCATGCTCAATCGGTAGGTATTGCATAATTTTATCTACCGATTATACGATCGATATTTACTGAAAACACTCCCTACGTATTGTGTGTAATCGGTTGATATTTCATATTTTTAACTATCGATTGTGTGCTTTTGTTTATTTTTATAATAGGTATTGTGTAGTTAGTTAATAATCAATGTTTGGGTATGTTCATTAGGGTTATGGATGAAGATGATTCTGATGAAAGTCTTTCTCCTGCTCGAAAGGCTGAATTGCTTTCTCGTCCTCTTTTTAATTTGCCGAAAGGAGTTTCTGATGTAGAAATATATCAAATGATGCTGGACGATCCGGATTTCTCAAAAATGATGAAGGATCCTAATTGTTGGTGGAACAGTCCTGACAATCCCTTCAATTGGGTTGATATTTCATCTTCGGATGAAGGATCTGAGGCAGAAATGAATCGAAGGATAGCGGCTGATTCGGATTTTGATCCTCGACTCTTTTTCAGGGAGAAAGACTTCTCAGGCATAAATCCATATTACAATGAAGCTGGAGAGTACATAGGTCCAGTTCAGGATGATGAAGTTGTTGCTGATCCTAAAGGGAACGAGAATAAGAAGAAGAAGAAGCGGGTTGCAACTAGGACCAAGTCGAGAGTAACAAGGAGTGGAAGAATTTCATGAGAATTTCTACGACGTGTTTTGTTTCGTTTTTTTCCGGATGTTTTTAGTTTTTTTGAACAAGTTTAATGAACAATATGTAGTAAGTTTTATGAACAAGTTTTTCTTCGGATGTTGAAATTGTTTTATGAAGCTAGATGTCAAGTAAAGTCGGCATATTCGGTAGATAACTATGTTTCTAACTTACCGATTACGTACAATCGGTAGTTATTTATTTCCCGTGCTACCGATTATCCACAATGGGTAGTTATTTATGTTCACTAACTACCGATTATGGAAAAAAAAGTCATAGACAAGAAAACCATTATAATCGGTAGATAAAATTGATCTTTAAACTACCGATTACAAAGTTAAAATTTTTAAAGTTTAATTCAATTCAGGCTACAGTATGTAGATAAAATTTTCAATTCCTACCGATTGTGAAAGATGAAGAGTTAGAAATTTTGGAAGGTTTTGAGAAATTCAATTTGGGGCGACACCTATAATCGGTAGTTTAAGTACTCCATTAAACTACCGATTGTACAATCGGTAGGAATAAAAATCACGAGCCTACCGATTGTACAAAACTATAACTCGAAAAATCAATCTAAAACACTCTCGATTTCTATTCCAAAACTAACTCAAATAATTTTTTAACACTAAATATAACCAAATTAATTAACTAATTAATCAAAATTAACACTAATTAAACAAAGATAGATTAGCCATTATAGAAAATATATGGATAAGGGATGTATTAAGGTTACTTTAAAATGATCTTATTTTGTTTTATTAGACGTCCCAAAATAGTTTTTGATCGCCCTCAAAAACGTCAGGTTAATTAAATCTTAAGATTCTACTCCAATCACGGCTTCTGTTTTTCTTCTGGGTTAAAAAGATGATTAATCTGATGATGTGTGAATTGGATAATTGGATTAACTAATTAGGTTATGAATTAGTTTGGGCCTGTGGTTAAACTTGGATTAGAGTGGAAATATAATAACTTAATGGAACTGGTGGGCCTTGGTAAATTAGCCCAATAATGTTTTGATTTCAGTCGAACAGATATAGAAAGTTTAACGGGACCAAACCGTTCACAAATTATAATCTACCTGCCTCTGTTTTATTATTAAAACATTTAGTGAGCCACAATTAGCTTTAATAAGTGGGACAATATTCCGTGTCTTTGAATGAATTTCAAGCAATGAAAACGGGATTATTTATAAACCGATCCCGTGGCAAACCGATCCAACTCGGGTCTATTTAAGTCGATCCAGTATAAATCGAACTGGATTTGAATTAGTCTTACACTGATGTATTCATGCCAACCCAAATCTGGAACCAATTATGAGCCCAAACCAGTTCTACAATTGTACTGAGGTGGAATTTTTTTTCCGTTCTGGTCCGATCTATAGTTAAATAATTTAAACCGATGTATGATAGGAAAATTTATAGATAAAGTTAATTCACAATCAATTCTAATATGCTTCCGTTTTATTAAAATCATCGACGTATAATCTAAAACGATTTTTTATTAATATATTATAAATTTTAAGTTTGAAACAATTTTATTTTTTAACATAACTAAATTTATATGTGCATTATGATATGGTTTATGTGTACGTGCATTATGGTATGATTTGTTTCATAATGTTGATTTTTTATTTGTATGGGATTATTGAGCTTAATATTATTATGTCGAGACTCTTTAGTATCACCACAATGATACTAGACTGTTTTTATCCAAGAAATAATCATAATATTATTGTAAGCACGAATTCACCAAATCGTAAAGGTAAGGTTTAGCGATTATAGAATTTTTATGATAGTGGCATCATTGTTAAGTTGTTTGGCAATCACCACAGTGATTTCAAATAATTTTTCAACCATAATCGTTATATTATCAAATGCTTGTACAATTGTTTTGCTTAAGTATATTAGAACAACAATTGCCTACAGACGATTCTAGTTCACATGTTTACGAGAACATTGAAGGGTATGATATTTTATTATATATTATGGATCTGGATCGTTCTGAGTCTTAAAAATTGTCTAGTGTCATTCTCTTTATTTTCTACATTGAGTGCCAATTTTCACTGTATTTTCTAGACATAAAGTAAAGATCATAATTAAATAAATGATACATGTTTTTCTGCAATTTCTTAAAAAGCATAAGCGATTTATTTAAATTAAATCATTACAGAGTTGAGAAACCCATTACGGATTTTCTATTGTTTATGTATTTTCAAATTATTTTGTTTTATATCTAAAACTCAAGGCATCTTTTAAAGAAATTTAACTTCATATTATTTGGATGAATTTCCTATATTTGTAAAAATGATGTTCATAGCCTATTTTTAACACCCTTCATCTTTATCTTCATAGTAACCCTTATTTATCGTGATCCTTAAATCGGTATCAAATTTAAATTAGTAATGCATAAAAGTTTTCTTCATTATTAAATCATTATTGCACACTGCTTGATTTTGGGCTACAAAAAGTTCATCACGTTTGAACGTTTTTCAGTTATGGGGTGTTGATGTTTTCAGAATTTATATATATGCCATGCTTTTGAATAAATATTTGTGATTAATGGTTTAGGGTTACTCATAATAGTTTAGAATCGACTAAATTAATTTATGATCAGGTCAAGTATGTTCATATAATTGAGTGGGATTGTGGAATACCACAAGAAAAATTAATGTGGTAATGTGTAATTTTACATATTTGCTGCATTGTTTAGTTATCACCACAGTCATACTGAATGATCCTATGTTGTAAATGTTGTATATATTTTTGGGTCCTCTTAGTTTGATTTGACAATAAGAACAACGTTGCTCACAAATAGTTGTTGGTTCACATGTTTAAACAAACATTACGATATGTATATGTTTCATATGCATGTGGAATAATATCCACCCACAGGTGACTCCAATTCACAGTGTATAATGATGAAATTTAGAATCATATGAGTTTGTTAATGCATTTTAGACGAGATTCACCCACAGGTGATTCTGGTTGTCGTATTAAATAGACATAATGTTGTATCATAAATATGTAAAATGTCCACAAATATTTGACATGTCTTAATGTGATCCTTAATAATATTTTACCCACATGAGAAGCTTATTTAAGGTATGAAATTATTGTAAGTTAACTATTATGTATCTGTATATGACACACCAGCTTTTTTTCTTAAATTAATGCTTATGATTATTTTGTAGACTTTATATGGTCCAACTTTTGGAAGATAAATTGTTTTATCACCTTAATTGATGATTTTTCACGTTACTGTCACATCTACTAATTGCATCATGAATCTCAAACTGTGAATGTTTTCTTAAGCATCCATTACTGAAATTGAGAGGAAATTATAGAGAAAAATGAAAAATCATAAGGTCAAACAAAGGTGGTGAATATTGTTAAAGGTATGACAAAGCAGGACATCATCCTGAATCTTTTGTGTAATATTTCTAAAAGTTTGACATTATTGATATAATGCGAAAATTATCCTTGGAATAATGGTATACAACAAAAGGCTAAATCATACTCTTATGAAAATGATTACATAATGACTTATACATAACTAACCATATATGTTTGTGGATGTATGTTCTTCGTACAACTGTATAATTTAAATAGATTTCTGAGGAAAACTGTTTCAAAGACACATGGGATGTAGAAAGGATGGAAACCTAGTTTAAAACACCTGTAAGTTATGGCTGTTTAGTTGGAGCGAGGTTTTACATTCTCGAAGAATATAAAATGGATTTGAAAGCCATTAGCGGTTCATTGGTTTTCCTGAATAATCCAAAGGGTAGATTTTAATGTTTTAACCATAGTATGAGATCTATTGAAACTGAAAATGTAAATTCATTAGTGATGACATAGTTTGTGGGAGTATATTGATACATTTGCTTAAGAAGCCAAGACAATGATCCCTTTATTTAAACTTTTACATACACTATGAATCTTCTCATGTCGAACCGGTAGACAATGGAAGACCACAAATTACAGATCCAATACTCCATAATGAAACTACTGTCAATAAATAAATTGTATATAACCACAAGAACCAGCATTAATAAGGTCTCTTAGAGATTGAAAGAAAATTCTTCATGATGTTTCAGTGGTTTGTTTAGAAGAATTTAATTTTTATATGGGATGGTAAAGTCGGATTTTTGATCACAAGTAATTATGATTAATAATTTTAATTAATGGATTGATGTCATGAGAGTTAAAATCAATGGTTGAACGTCAAGTCTCGGATATTGTTTAACTACTCGAAAGACATAAATCAGTTGTGTGTAAGTGGGTCTTTCAGATCTAGCACCACTGTAACATCAATGTTAAACGATATAAAGCTAGACTTGTATCCAAAGATTTTACTCAGAAATGAGGCATTAATTATAAATAAGTTTTTCATAACATTATTAGTAGCTCAGTATGAGTTTACAGTTACATCAACTAAATGTAAAAATAATCTTTATCAATGGTAAATTGTAAAGAAATTTTACATGTGTTAACCTGAAGGGTCTGCCTTAGTAAGACGGGTACATGTAGCCTGCAAATTTAAAAAACCAACATATGATATTATGTCGTTTCCCCTCATTGGTATATAAAATTCAACAAAACTATAAATATTTCTAGTTTGGTTTGAAATTATTACAGATCTATGCATATATCTCAAGATTAGTGGGAGAAATTTATACTTTTGGTTTTGTATGTTAACATGTTATGTATGTTAAGAAATATTACTTACGAGTACATATCATGTTAAGAAATGATCTTGGCTCTATGCATATCTCTCTATTACTTTCGAAATAAAGGATATCAATGAGCTTACTATATGACAGTCACATATCATGTGGATTACTAAGCTCTCGAAGAATTTTTTGGGATAACAACATATTTAGCAAATTTTGTTTCATATTAGAGAGAAGATATAAATGTAATCTTCATTACGTGTTAATTCTGAAATGGAACATATATCGAGTTGTTGGTATGTTAGCTAAAGGTCTAATGAATCTGAGAACAAATTATGAGAAAGCTATTTAGAAAGTTGAGATACTAATATTAAATTATATTATACAATTAGTTAATCAGCCCGATTAGAGTTGATTGGGGTTTTCAGACTTCAATTTTGCTGGATGTACGGATTCTATAAAGGAAGAATCCATTAATATTACTTCCCCAATTAAGTTTGAATATGTACGATTGTGAGAATTAGAGATTTAAGTTTGTCTCTACACTGCTGAAATTTATAGTTTTAGTTTCGCAACATTAAAAACACGATATGTATGCAAAGGGAACAAAACACATGAACCTTGTGTATCCGTATGTGGATTAACCAATTCATAAATAATAATTGTTCATTTTCGGTTAAGCACAATTATGAACTTATGGAACAGTTACCTTTTAAGACCTCTCAAGAAAAGATTACAATCTTAGATTTGTGGGAGTAACTGATTATTGAATTCAGCTAGTTTATGTGCTTATTTTTTAACACTTATTGAGCTCTTATTAATGTAATTCTGAATATATTTATGTATCCATATTTAGTATACACTTATGTGACTGGATGAATGTTAACAGAAATTGTCTTTCTTAAAGACACCGATGGACCATTATGATATCCCTACTTAAGGCCTAGTTAAGTTAGTTATTTGTGTTGTGGTATATGGAAGGGAACATGTTGATAACATAACAATGTGCAACCACTATGACTCGCATGAATAGCTTGCTTGATTAAGGTATTATGTTTAACCATTAAGTTTTGTTTAGCACTGATGCGCGCTTATGTTTTCTGCGATTAACCGTTAAATAGATTATCGCATGGACCAGTAGAAGAATGTAAGAATATTTCTATATGTACGGAAATATTCCCTTGGTCCCATGTAATAATCTTGGGTAATCTAGATTATTGCTACACTTAATCGGTTTACTTTATGGGGATTATTTTTTCTAATTATCTCTTCCTTGATGGACGGTCGAGATCTAAAGTCTTAATATTAAAACCCTAGAAACTTGGTCCTCTCTCTACCTACAATGAACATAATACCCATCAATATTGTGTTCAAATAATTGCTACTCATTACGGTTAAGGTCAAGAGATAAAAACCAAGATCTCCACAAGGTACTACTGGTGATCGATGACGGTATACGAATTAGCATTATCAGGTATTTCTCTTGAATTACTCTTGCATATTTTATTATATGATTCTCATGAAATTGACGATCCTACGGTAATATATCTATAAAATTAAATCTTATAGAGATGTCTTTAAGTTGATCATGTTTTTTATGTTTCCAGGAAGCTTCTTTAAATTACAACAATTTTCAAGCTTCAATCTGCAAGTTAGAAAGGTGAATAATGCAATTCGGCAATTCTTCAAACTGTGAACCAGAAATATCGAGGTATCTCATACGGTTCAATGTTCCCATTGTTTCAGGGAACTTTTGTAGTTTGTCACAATATCTAAGAAGCAAAGTTTGCAAATTGTAGAGTCCACAAATAAACTTGGGTAATTCTTTAATTTCTGTTCCGGATAGATCGAGATACCTGAGATGTTTCATGTATTCGATTGAAGGTGGTAACCCTTTAATACTAGTACCCTGCATATCTAGAAAGCGAAACTGCTTATTCTTGAGGAGCTTCTGATAGTTAATGAATTTGTCCCCTCCATTATTATGAATGAATAAAGTGCGTAGTTTCGATTCATTTTGCAATTGTTTTGCATATGCTAACGTACCTTCCTCCAAGATCAACCTCAGACGACGAAGTTCTGATGTATTTTTAGCAACAGTTTGACTAACCTTCAAAATCGAGCATTCATTACTTCCAACAACATCTTGTGCAAGATCATGCACAAGATGATGCAGTTTGCAAAATCAAGTCTCCCCATTATGATCGCACCTTCCTTCACCTTGTAACAATGAATTCTTTAGCAGACTATTGAAATAATCATTTCCAATATCCTCAAGCTCTGTGTCCTGGTTTCTGTCAGACGGATGAAGAAATTCTTCCGCCATCCATAACTGAATTAAAACTTGATTCCCGCTCATTGAGTCTTTTGGAAACAATGAACAACATGTGAAGCGTTGTTTCAAGGGAGACGGTAAATGGATGTAGCTAAACCTCAATGCAGGTAACGTTTCATATTTTTTTTCCAGTAACCCCCAATTTGTACCATCTCTAAGATTTGACCACCCAGCTTCGTTTATCGTAGTGTAATAGATCTCCTAGGTCTTTTGCTGCCAGTGGTACACCTCCACACTTCCTCCCCATATCCTTGCAAATATCCACCGAATTTTGTGTCTCTTCTGGCCCTCCAGGAGCAAATGCTCTTTGGCTGATGATTGACCAACACTCATTTTCGGATGATACCTGTAAAGTATATGTAGAGTTCGCTCCGCCTTGAACAACATCAGCAACTTCATTGCTACGTGTAGTAACAATTATTTTGCTTCCTTGTTCTCCTACATTCAACTGATTTTTCAGTTTATTCCATTGGTCATATTTCACTTTCCACAAGTTGTCAAGTACATGCAAGTATCTTTTACCACTCAATTTTTCCTTCATTATGCGTTCTAGAACATCCGTATTTGTATCTCTGTCGTAAGCACTTTCCGTTACAGATGCAATAATATGTCTCAGGATTTACTTCACACTAAAATCAATGGAGACGTGGACCCATATTTTCTCTTCAAATATATCAGATACCACTTCGGCATTGAAGATTAGTTTCGCCAAGGTGGTCTTTCCTAGTCCCGCCATTCCTACAATTGGAATGACTGAAACTGTTGGTGACGAAGAAGAGGAACTACCTCCCATCAAGAACGAATCTATTATAATCTCTTTATGTTGTAACGAGAGGTGGAACGAAAACAATAATAGAGATCGAGACACAGAGATTTACGTGGTTCACTAACAGTTACATTAGCTACATTCACAACAGAGAAAGCAGAGTTTTATTATAGAGCAGAATACTGAGATACATATATATTCTAGGTACAACGTATGTATATATATAGGGCAAATAAATAAACCCTAATTCGACTAGAAAACGGAAACGAATCCAGCGATAATACATTACGTATACCGGCCGACGACTGATTCAAGGCATATCAACACTTTATCTTTTTGTCTTCCAATAACTTGTTTTTCTTCTATGAAAGATGTTGTTTCTTGATAATCTCTTTGTTGTTCGTCAAATGAGTTTAAACGCAAGGAACGACCAATTAGCAAATCAAGCCGAACCCTATCTCTAGCAATACGATCCATTTCACCATTGACATTTTTGATTCCATGAGCCATGTTTGAGTGAAAAAGAAGTGGGTTTAGATCTTGAAAAGGTCATACGTAGCTGATTTCATGAGAACGCATTATTTGATAGGAGAACTCGTCTAGAATGCTATCAGCTTCATATGCAACATCTTTCAGCTGGTTCAACCAAATTTTGAGCAGATCTTTCCCCATTTGTTGTTTCTCAGCATCCTCTAAAACTTCTTGAATTATCATCACATTTTGTTGAAGCTTATTCAGCTCTTTCCCACATCCGAAACCATTTGAACCTCTTCCACAACAAATAAGATCAAGCTCTACAACATCTCCACCGCACAAGCTACAAGAAATTCCTCAAAAACCATTTGTTATTAATCAATCTGAAAATCTGAATTTAAAGTACCAATACTAAAGTTGAAGTCGATGTTAAATGGTGATGAACGCGCACATATTGGTGCAAGGGTGTATAAGTATATAACAATGCATGAAGTGTTGTAAACTTCGGCAGGCCCGGGCACTGAATGTGTAACCTGTTACACGCACAATACGTGCAATTTCTGTAAACCATCATGTATTCACTCTACGCGAGCACTTTGTGAAATACTGCTTTGTACACACGCATTATACACATCTTTTGAATATGGTGGTACCAATGAGGATATCTGGAACTGTTCAACCTCGAACGGTAGAAAAGATGATAATGTTCATGTGGTTCGAATAAAAGAAGGAAAACTTGTTCTTTTTTTTCAGTGTATTAGCCATGTGGTTCTTAAGCAAATGACTAGTCCTCATACCAATCACTACCGTATATAAACAGTGCCTGCCTTTATTGACTGAATACAATTTATTAGACAGGAAATTAGGAATCTAAATATACATATATGATTCATTTATGCATACTCGAAAATGATAAACCAAATTAGTCAATAATCCTAATTTTAACTTCCCCAATTTCCTGGTCGTCCACAAGGACCACAACTTGCCAAGTGATTTTTCTTTTGTGGGGTAATGATCCACTTGATTTTTGTTTTTCCATCTAAACGCGGGCTAATACTTCAAGAAATTACAGTACGTACTTCCAAGTTCACAATCACTAAGGAAGACTTTTCAGCGAAGTTCAGTCTAAATATAAACCCTAACGAACCTTCCTATACAGAGTGAAGAAATTGAGATTCAAGATGCATCAAAAGAAATGGTAATAGAACCTTCGTCCTAAGCTACCAAACTGATCACTTCGAAATGTAAAAGACAGGACAAATGATATGCGTAAAAAAATAATTAAACACTTACAGCGGGGAAGAAAATTTTCTTGATCTCCCGACTGACCATGGCGTCTTTGTTGAGAGGCATGGTTACGGAAGAAGGAACATATCGGACATCAGTTAACAGGTATACCATCAAAGAGTTATGACAATGGACCAGCAAAAAGAATCGGGAAAAAACTGAACTACTCACTCTGTGATTAATTGTTGCAATGGATTCTAGGCTCTCACGGATGAACATGGGATATGGATTTGGGATTTTCCGATGAGGTTGCAGACCATTAACATAGAATAGTAGCAGACTACAACATTGAATGAGGTTGCAGATCCATTATAGAAAAGTAGCAGAGTAGATGACTTTCAAGAGCCTGCACGCAGGGTACAACCGTAACCAATGGTTCCACTCATATAACAAAAATTCTTTGGCTTAGATATGAGGCTTTTAAAACTGATGGCGTAAGTAGCTGTTGAGATCAAAGAGTTGGCTGACGTAGACATTTAACATGGATTCAATATATCCATCAAAATGACCATTGGTAAAGATAAGATGTGCATTCAATAATAAGCAGGAATATATGATAGAAGTTCCATAAAAAGTGTCATTATAATTCTATCTCATACTTCAAATCGAAAAAATCACCAAATGTATAAAGGTAATTAGAACCAAACACCAAAACTGTTGTTCTTACATTTATCTTCTAAAAGAACTTAAACAATAACATAATCCCCTTCAGTATTAGAGAAAAGAAACTAATCCAGATTAGGTCTACCCATCCCAAGAGCAAGGATATCTTCACGCTACCAACAGGTCCAACCTAAGCAACAAGAGTACTAGCAGTTGTAGATTCACTGCAGAAGCAAAGGAAAACAAGTATATGTTAGGCATCAATCTTTACAACCAGAAAACATATAATGAAAAGAAGACCGATAATATGGCAAGAAATACTAGAAGATAAATAGTGCAAATAGTTGCAACCACAGGAATTGTAAATGAACTGCAATAGATAACATACTGAGAATCGAGATCTAACAAATTGAGCATAATGGTGTTTGGAGGCAGATTTTGAGAAGTATGATTGAATGGGTAATTAGTTGATCAATTGTGTAAAAATTGTAAATGAACTGCAACCAATAACAAACTGAGAATCGACATCCAAAAAATTGAGTGTCATGGCATTTGGAGGCAGATTTGTGAGAAGTATGATTGAACGAGTAATTAGTTGATCAATTGTGTAAAGAGAGGATTTAGGGAAGAAAAGAAAAAGACAAACCTTTTAGTTAATTCCCCAAAAATCTCAGTAAAAACCAAAGAACCAAAAAAAACCAAAAATCAAAAGCACAATTTTTTTACTATTATTCCATCTTTTCTAGAAACAGAAATTGATATTAGGGATAGAATAGCTGAGCAGCTTGCAGAAGACCTGCAAGTATTTCAGAGCTACTGAAGAGCTCTCCTCAATTTGCATCAATCCCTTATTTTCTTGAAATAATCTCTAATCCAGGCATGCAATAAGATGATGCTAGAGTATAATTACAGAAACTACAAAATGAGTAATGGTTGATCTCCAACCACTCAAATTGTACAAAACCACTCATATCTGCTAATACAGCAGCGCACACAGTAATAAAGCAATAGAAATGTTATTTCTTAAGCAGCTATTTTATCCTGGATCTTTGGGCAAGGGAAAACTTAATAATATTGGGTTTTCTATTTCATTTCACAGATACAGTTCCAGCTTTTCATTCTATAATGCTAGTGATTGAGTGAGACCCCTTACTGGTCTCCTCGCTCCTGGGATTCACAAAAAAATCAACACCGCTAACTAAGCTAACTATGCAACTTACATACAATACTAAGTACAATACAGTTCACAGGAAGAAAAGTTCACATATTATGCTGAACAATCACATTTTACCAATGCAAAGAAATTCAAACACAATCACAACGGAACACACAATTTCACCATATGCTAATTCAACAATTTTTTAAACAAAAAATGTACTAGAGGTGAATAATCAAATCACGTAAAAGAGAAGAGTGGATGTTAAAACTTACTATTTCCAGACTGGGGGAAGCTTCTTGGTTCTCTTGTAATAACGGGCAAGACGATGAATCCTGCTCTCAACCAAAATCAATCTAAACTTAGAGTCCTTGTCCTTCCTGTTCCTCTCCAAATGCTTCCTGATAGCAACAGCCTTCTTGATCAAATGGTACAAATCCTCTGGGATCTCAGGTGCAAGCCCTACAAATAAACAATCAAAACCCTACGTCATCATTTAAAAAAATCTCAAAAAAAAAAAATCAAAACCCGAAAACAAGAGAGATAATCATACCATGAGCCTTAAGAATACGCAAGATCTTGCTTCCAGTTACACTCTTAACCTGAGCAATACCATGTGAATCCCTTAGAATGACACCAATCTGAGATGGAGTCAAACCCTTCTTTGCGAACTTACAAATGTTATCCTCAACCTGTATAATAATCGAACCCAGAAACCATCATCATTAGTTAATAGTTTTAAAATGAGAAAAAGATGATAGATTCAACTACAGGGATTTGGTGATTATTTACTTACATCAGGTGAAGAAATCTTCAACCAGCTTGGTGGTGTTCTTTTGTATGGCAAAGCTGATGATGAAATACCCTTACCTCCACTATGCATACGCCCCATCTTCGCACAATGAGGATTGAATTCTGAGTTTTTTCTCTAAACCTAAAAAATACAGCAGCTGCTCTCTCTTTCTCCGCTTTGAGACTCAGAAACCCTAACAACTGAAAGATGACGAGGGTTTATATTGCGGCAAACCCTACTCATATTTCCTAAAATTCCGATTTCGCCCCTTTCGTATCATTTTGGGCTTTACCTAGTTGGCTCGCTTAAGATGGGCCTAATGGTATGAGGTAGTTACAACATTACCCAACTCATATTTTCACTTGTGGCCGGAAGGACTTCTTCCGGCACTTATAGTGATAACTGATACGTAGCTGGCTCTGTGATGTCTAGCCGTTGCATACACAGCGTAATGCATGTGATGGCTTGCTCGCGGAAAAATATCAGAACTGGGTTTCCGAGATGCTGGAAACAGATGGGGAGTCTTCAGAAGCTCGCACATTTAGTTCCATTGCAGGTGTTTTCATATGTTTTATTGTTTCAAGGAACATTCAAACTTTCCTAGCTGAGGTTTAGTTCACATGGTAGTAGCGTGATAAATGCACTAAGAAAGTTTTGTAATACATCAGAGCAACAACAAAAAGGAACAGCTTTCGCACTAGTCTCAATTTTTGTAAGTGCCAAAATTAGTGCACATAGGCCATACCAAGACAAACTTTATGGCGAAATTGGCCATTTCAAGTCATCTTATCCAAAATGCTAGCATCAATAGCATCGGTGATGAAAGTCTTCTGCAAAGATTTATTCATTCACAAAGGAGGTAGATAAAGAGGAAACTCTGTTATCTACAGTTGTAACATTTAAAAGTACACCAATATTATGTTCTCACCACAATCAGCTCACAATTTGCAGCAATCCTATGGAAGAGTAAAAAACAAAAAATACAGTAAACCTGTTTACAAACCACATCAAAGCAGAGAATACAAATCGAATACTACACATTCTGTCTACAATTCAAGCTATGACACCGAGTATCGTACAAATTTCCTAAATACAAAGACACCAATAAGTAAAGAACTGAATATGACTGAGTAAGTTCAACAGCCTGAGCAGCTAATATCAACTGAATTTCCATAACCACTCTAATATCCAAAAGCAGAGGTTTCAATTGCCCATGTAAGAGAGATACAGCACTTTTAGGTTTCTCTTCATTAACTTTTTTGGAGCTATCACTGTCGTCATTGTCTGAACCTGTGAAATGTATATAGTCTTCAGGGGTGGGATTTGAACTGCCTTCGCCACTATTATCATTTGAGGGGTCATTATTGGCACCTTCTTTTTCCTTATCTTTGGCATCCCTAGATGGTGATCCTTTGGAGTTATCCTTTGGAGGGTTGTCAGAATCTTCTTTTTCCTTATTCTTACCACTAGGGCCTCCCCCGCTACCGTCCTTTGGGTTTTGCAAACCTATATCAGGCTTTGCTTCAACTCCAACCCGTCTCAAATGCAGCTGCCAGATTCCATTTCCCAGAAACAGAAGAAAATTGAGATGACGATCACATATATGGGAATGCCACAGAAAGTTTAAGGCGTACGATTCTGACTAGTTCAAGGAAAAAATTTGGCATGATTTTGCAAATGCAACGAAAAGTGGACATATAACTTAAATTCAAATGAGCAAAGTATTTACTAGAAGCAAAAACAACTTTTGTGGATACTCGAGAAATGTGGATTTATCTGTATGTAAAAATTCACAGAAACGAAAATTTGACTGATATGATGTCCCAAGCAGAAGCAATAAAATACAACACAAAAGAGAATAACTATGGGTTACTGACAGAATTTTTCTATAATACCTGCAGATGCAAGTTAACCTCATCCGGACGCGAAAGAAATGGAAAATCGCCACCTGATTTTAGGGATGCTCTCCTAGCTCCAGGATACTTCTCGCTTAATTGATCTTTCAGTTCTCGAGGAATAGCACAATAATCATTTGTCTACAAATGCAGCAAAAGTAAAGATAGACGAAACTGTAAGCAAATGTACAATATTGAACTCCTACATTAGAATACAATATAATTCCAAACAAAAAGATAAGCTCCCAATTTGCTCTACCACACAATACTCCTTGAGCATGAAAAGATATAAGACAACACTAATCGTAAGGTATTTCGAAGAGGTTTATCAAAAAATGTAAAAAAGAATTTAACTATTTAAGGCAAAACCTAGAGAGACATTTATCAAGCTATCCAACGAGAAGACCAAATTCACATTAAGCTCTTATCGTGCTCTCTCATAGTTGAATAAATGCACACTGGTGAACAAACTAGTAAAACTCTTAGATATTTCTTAGCTTAACATGTATTCATGAAAGCCTTGTTTACATGTTCAGGTGGAAAACAAAATTTACACACCTAAAAGTCAGTACAACTGTGAAAGTCCAGGTATAAAATGATACTGACAGAGTTAAAATGGTTATGACTTGTTTTTAAGTACTAACGAAGATAAATCACAAACATATAGTACTAGTCAGCATTTACTGACAAGTGACAAGAGAAGAAATATGCTTAGATCATATTATTGAGTGCTTTCAAGATCTCTGTCATGTTTTTATTCTACAAATTTTAAAGGGAGGTGTGGTCTCCTGGAAGAGAGATGGCATACATAGGCGGAAATAGGAAGGAATCACAATTTGGTGTCTTACATCCATTATCGTGATAAATGAATCTGAAAGTAAGAGAGGTCCAATCGAAGCAGCGCCGGAAGTCAAAGTTAACCTTGAAGCAAGATCCTCACGAGAGAGAGTCTCAACCTGAACAGGTTCGAAGTTTATGATACAAATCATATAGAATTCAAGGATCTCAGATTCAAACATGTTAGATCTAATACCAAAAAACAGGTAAGAATTGCTTTTCTTTCCAAACATGAGGGTCTTGAACTCTTTTTTTTTCTGGCAAGGGATGACTGTAAGAATTTAGTTATATTCAAGGAGACTGATAAAAGATAATTTTTTGTATTGAATTGACCGGTGATTGCTACACTAAACATAGTAACATAACATAGATCCACCTGGGAAACAACAAAATCCACCGAGTCTGCGATGAACGGTTCATGTGGACCATCACGAATTCCTATTAGAACGTATCGCTTCAGCAAAAATGAAGGTGTCCAAGAAACACTGCGATGAAAGGCAAAATACAAAAAAAATTGACAAAAGTCTTCAGTACATGAAGTGCATTTAAAAAATTAACCCATTGACGACCACAGAGAGGCAAGATTGTGTGTTAATACTTGATGAAATCTCTATAAATAATTTTATCTATGGACATAGCTTTAAGTTTTAAAAAGACAGTTTAGTATGGTCTACATTTAATGTATAAAATTTCAAGTGTCAAATGGATAACACCTAGAACCTAGTCTAGAAACAAGCTCAATGAAGAGTGAAGACAAGTTCATTTTCAAAGAGAGAAACATCTGCACCGAGGCTGATGCACAAGTTGAAATATAGCTTAGTTAACAATCATAATTCTTAAATTATTTATAAGCTTGGGGTCTGCAATGCAGCCGCAAGTTATATTCACTAAATGTTCGGTGGATCCTATACTTGCACCTGTCAGTATAGCTTAGTTAACAATCATTACTACTGACAGGTGCAAGTATAGGACCCACCGAAACATTTAGTGAATAAAACTTGTGGTTGCATTGCAGACCCCAAGCTTATAGAAACTTCACAACACAGATATGTCATCAAGATAATCAGCTAACTAATAGTGGCACGAGAGATTACAAAATCACATACACGGGTGCCCATGGCATTGAAGCTGAGAAGCTTTCAGTATCTATAAAAGAATTTGAGACTATTAACGAGCGAACACGCCTTGGACGATGCTGAGCAAAGAGTTGTGCTAGAAAGCCACCAAGGGATGTCCCATAAAGATGTACCTGTTAAAGGTACTAGTCAGCATATTAGTATTTAATTTTTATTCGATAAGCTATTTGGTACCATATCGAGCGGCCATTTTAAATTTGACTGTCATAATCTATCTGCTTGAAAAAAAAAAAAAAAAAACAATTGCTGAGCATTCTCGTACTCAATGATATAATCGTTAATCTATGAAAGGTTGCCCACATAAAGATACTACGATCCTAATATCTTCTTGCATAAAAATACATAAATGCAGGAATCCAATTCCATATGGATATTTCAATGCAGGTAATATCAAACATGTACATGTTATTAATTCTGCCTTCCTATTGTAAAGGATCTAGGTTACTCATCTGTTATCACCGTTTATAGGTCGATTCCAATTTCTGCTACCAAGCTAATTTCCCATTCTCTAACACAAAATCTACACAATGGAAGACTTGGGATTCTAGTTCTATTTACCTTCTCTGTAGCTTTTCTAAAATTGATCAGTAGTTGGTTTTAACATAACCGATACACAAATTAACAATGAGAATAAAGTATAGGGATAATGGCTGTTTCTAGAAGGAACAACAAGATGTGAGTCAAATTATACAGGAAGTAGTTTATTCCATACATGGTGAACATCGATAGCATCTAGAAACTTTTCGAACGCTTGAATCCATTCATGATGATTCCACACACGTGGTATATCAACAGATATTACTCGATATCCCTGAAACACAAATTTCCACATTATTAAAATACAAAAACACTAAGAACTCTAAACGAAACAACTGCAAAGTATAGATTTCCCAAGAACACTAAGATCAATTAAGAGTACACCCAGCTGCTTACAGAGATAAGCACATATAAACAGTAAAAAAAAATAGAAGCACATAAATCCTACCTTATTTGACAATGACATAATTTGCTTATAGTAGACATCAGCGGTTCCTGGTGTCCCAGGAAGACAGATAAGTGGAGGCACCACTTTTGGACCAAACTCATAATACCTCCATTGTCTTGACCCAATCTGCAATAATTAACTGAACAAAATAAGGACCAGTTTACTATAATAACAGCTTTGCAAAGAGGATTGAATTAGCCGCCTACTTTTCTATAACCACGGCAACTCTCTCCAAAAGTAAATAAGAAACATTGATTAATAATCCGCAAACCAAACAACTAAATGGATTGACATTGTGAAAATATAACGGTAAGACTATTGCCAATGGACACTAATCTGACTGCAAGCACATATAAGTGGTATCGCTTCCTTACAGCACACTCAAAGTCATGCACATTTAGAGAGACCGGGCAAACAAACCCAACTAATTGCAGTTATAGAGAAATCCGACAAGTAGAATTGAAGTAGAAACCCAACTAGCGGAGAAAAACAAAAATTATAAAAGATATGGTCTAAAAGTCCAGCATTCAAACCCAATAAAAAGATGCTGTGGGAGGTTAAGAGTGACATCAAAGCTGCTTAGTATCTAGGGAAAGTTTGTGTGACACAAATGACAAAGAAAAACCTAAAGTTTTAGAACATATACTGAACTTTGACTGATAAGTGGCACTATGGACGCTAATAGAGAGCCAAAAAGGGTGGCGATCTTAAATTCTAAAAAATTCCCCCAAAACTACAATGAAATCTAACATTGCTCCTGAACATATTAATGCGACTTTTTCACGTCCACATGATGCGAATTTTTTCCAGATACCAAGAGAATCCAAACAAAATGTTCTTAGTAAAAGTCAATACTATCAAATTCTTGGAAAATTATGTGAGATAGTTAAAACCCTATGTTCGATATATAATCTAGGATATCTAAAATCAAATTTAGCTCATTGAAAGAAAAAGGTCAACTTTTAAAAGCAAACAAAAAGAACCTCAATTACAAGATGAAATTAAATAAAAATTGAGGAAGAAAACATACAGAGATCTTGTGAAGTGGAACTTTAGATTTGAAATGAATATAATCCCCAGGCGCCGAGAAGACGCCTTTCATTGTTTCTTCTTCTTCTGAAAGAATTCTCCCATCAATATTATGATCTAACAGGTTTTCCAATTCATTCCGATCTCAATTTAATATATCTAGGTATGACTTTTTTTGATTTTGAGTTTTGGATTGAAGAGAATAATGAGAAAGAAGAAGAAACCAATGTGGTGGCCCTAAGACTTTGATAATTCTAACAGTCAAAGAGAGAGAAGAAAACAAACGATTATTGCTGATACTCTTAACAGCTTATCAACACAAGAAGGAACTACTTCTCCATGTGTGCAGTGTAGTCATTCGATGTGTGCACGATTATTAGTTGGAAAGAAGTAACATTGTTCTTTTTATTACACCTTGCTTACACCAAGTAATTTTTTCTTTCATCAATTATGGTACGGAAAACTAAATACAACAACCTATTTAGTTAGCCATAGCAATGTAGTAAATCTCGGATTACGGTCTTATCTCATCTCTGACCAGGATATTTTAATAGTTTTATCTCGATATAATATTTGGTAAAATTTTGGAATTTTTATTTCCAAATTTTATACCATTTAACCAAACAGTTGACAAAGATATTGGAAACTTTAGACTAATTCAAAAAATTTCCTTGTAATATGATTTGAAATTTCACATATCATAAAAAATCAAGTCTTTTAAGGATGGTTTTGATTTTTTTTTATTATGAAATTTTCATATTTTTCCTCGATTCACTAACTTTGTTACTCATCTCAACGAGTTTTTCGTATAAATCTTGTCTCGCTGATACTAAGAGATTTGTCTCGGATATAGACTGAGACCGGGAATCTCGACCAAGATTGACTACATTGAGTTCTAATATGGGATTACTAACTTCACGAGTATCCTACTAACTATTAAGATGTTATTTTCGATTTAGAGCACATGTGAACTTGAACTTCATTTTAAAAAAATTGTCATGGGAGCTAAATTTTCCTTATGGCTTGAAATTTGCCATGTAGTACAGAATGTACCACTGATCTAATAAATACTAACGAAACCTACAATATGTTTACGGGACTCTGTATTTTCCACCTGACTCAAAACTTATATTGTTACACATATTGTGGCATGTGACTTGGGAATTTGTCACCGTCGCCCAAAATCATTGTGGCCTATTTTTAGCGACTTAATATTTACAACTGGACTTGGAAATTTTGTGACTCAAAATTCAGGTATACAACCCCAAATTTGTAAAGTAACCCATACTATACCAGTACTATAATCAAATTATGGTGTATTACCCATATTTGTTACTTCATCCAAAATCTACCTTCTTGTCAAAAATAAATAAATAAATAAGGAGGGTGATAGGTTGGTGGCACAGTGGACATTAGTCGATTAGAGGACACCTGACATTCTTGATGTACAACATCTTATATTCATAAATTTGTAAATGTCTTTATCAAATTAGATGCAAAATTATACATTTTCTAAAAGCAATGATCAAAGTAGTTGCTCTCTCAGAAAGAAAAAACAACTATGTATGAATCTAAAAATAACTATATTTTGATGTTCTACTTTCACAATGATTATGTTCGGTTAGGTGGATTTAGCTCGCCGTATTTAGAATCTCAGTTCTTGTCTCGTTGTATGGATAATTATTGAAGAACAATTAAATTAATATGAAATGTTATTGAGAAGTTAGAGAGAAAGTAGAGAATAAATAGAAGATATCGAGTGTAAATATAAATCATATTAAGTTCTGATTTTTTTACAAGCCTTTGTAGCTATTTATACATGTATAAATGAGGTAACTTATCACCCAAATTCGTAGTTATGGGTTCCATTTGTGCCCACGTGAAGGTTGGGATCCACAAACTTGCACTTTGTTTTCCCATTAATGTATAAATGACCTAAAGGAGATTGAATTGTTGGTTCTTATTAGCTTTTAGCTTCTAAAAGCTTACTTAGTTACTGGTTTTTATTAGCTTTCAGCTTCTGGATGCTCATTGTTTACACATGTTATATTTTGTTTTCTACATATTTTCCCTTAGTTCCAATAAAACTAATGTGAGCTTTGTTTTGTTTAAACTTAGTACTTTGAATACTTAACTGCATCACATGCTTTAATTGCATCAATGTGCTAGTTCAGCTTTAGTAGCTTAGTTGAGCTAGTTTCATGTACTTCCAGTACTAGTACCTCTTGGTCCTCTTCCCTAAAAAATGAGCAACGGTGAGTTTCTCAAAAACATTTACTTGATTTGTGTAAGTTCTTTATTTTATTTTTAGTTGTTTAAGGCGAGTTGCCCCAAACGTTCAATCAATACCTGATTGAGGGTAAATCTTCTCCATTAGATAAGATGACATATTTTGTGCTAGTTGTCATCTAGGAGCGAGACATTGTAGAGTACCAAATTATATCACTTTTATGACTGTAAATCAGCTACTTAATATTTTAAATCTTATTGGAAAGAAAGATATAAGAGTTAGTGTAGCTCATAATAGGGTGTATTTATACAAGCATAAAAATTTCACGTGCACCTTCTTTGAACGATAAAAATGTGTAGCTTTTTGGGTGGGTAATATGTCCTAGAGATCGTGTGAGTTTAACCATTTGTAGGTGGCCATTAGTTTACACACTACACCCTTGTTTTGTTGGTTGTATAAGAGGTAAGGATACGACGTGGAAACTCATATTTTTTCAGTTTTTCAGTTTTTTTCTCTCTTATTAAAAAGAACGGTAATAGTTTTTATTTTTGTAGGGCTTAATCAGTTCCCCCAGATTGTCATCTTAAAGCAAAAAGTTTTCCCTTTTCCCTTTTTAATTTTCATACCTTCAATTTGAAATCAACTTTCTCGATGACACAAGATGAATTAAACTAACTAATGTTAATGAAAAGATGAGAGTAACGAGTACACCACCAATTCTCTTGCAATAACCTATATCAGATACACCTTGTATAATTTTTTCGATCTTAAAAAGATTAAATATTAATTCAACAAGGTGATCTTGGATATAATCTAAGTTCCGGTAAAGGAATGGATTAAAGGGATCAATCTAAAAGATTAATGTACAAATGCAATTACTTTAATTATAAGTTAACAAATATAATGTGGAAAGCAAAGTAATGGCACGACACACAAATTTTGTTAACGAGGTTAGTCTGGTTTTAAATACTCTCATATTAAACCACTACAAAAATACCTACACGCAACCTCGTGTAGTTGATACTAATTAAACCACCCCTACCTACTCAGTTTCCTTAGTATCCATGTGCATACAACCAATTTGGATTATGCACCCTTAACAAAGTCAACTTTCAAGAGTTGCTTCACCATTATGAAGACTTTTGCAACTCAATTTCTTTAGGACGACTTATAAACAACAAGGAACCAAACTATGTGCTAACCACTCACTACCAATCACAATACCAAAGATATTAAATTATTAAGTTCAGAGTCAAGGATGTTATGTTTAGATCTAAAATACCAAGATAGACAAGATAATATTGGATCCTAAACTCCTTGATAAAGAATAACCGAGTTTTACGATTATCAAAGTAATCCACTCAATTACAAGACTTACGTTTGCAAAGCAAACAACCTGTCTTTATCCACAAGTTTTATGTTTATCAAAGATAAACTACGTACTTGTTTGTCCTAGACTATTAATTCAAATATATCATCACATCAAGATTGGAAATACAGAAGAACTTCAAGTATTCAAAGTCTTCAATCTTCTTAATCTTCAATAGTAACAACTTGCACTTGATTTCACTATTCGATTAATCTCACAAAACGGAGTTTGTTAACATTGGAAAATCAGTATTTCTATCAACAAATTCGGAATCACTCAAATCTGTATAGTCAACTTATATAAAAAGAGAAAGACCATAGAATAAACAAGAACTTATTTAAAAGATAACTATGTGTTAGTTCAACTACAAGTGATAAACGACGAAAACTAAAGTGTAATTCTTAGTTTCCCTCCAACGATACTAATAGAGCTTCTTGATCCCAAAGAAGGCTTTAAACTTAGTTAATTCGTGTATTTGTCTAAATTGAATCAGACTACTTGTCATTATTGGATTAACTACCAGACAATTCCTCTGGTGAGTTTCAGGATGAACTTGTAAGAATACAAGCTCCACTATTTATAATGTTATGACCAAGGCTTGTTTGGAAACAAGATCTACCAAAATCAAAAATCAAAATATATTCAATAGATGTCCTTTCCGAATCCTATTTTGACTTGAAACATAGTTATAGACAATACTAACTTTGAATCATGTCTAAGAAAATTTGTTTCTAAAATGAGTTCAAAGCACGAATTCACCACTAGATACTTATATCTAGTTTCTCGAAAGTTCACACTAATCCTTCAAAAGAATCATATTAGTGTTATGTCGAAGTCATGAAAGTATAGAAACCTATATTACGTAACTCAATACAATAAGTTGTAAATACAACTAATGTATATCCTTCTTTTTGTACTTAGATCGTAATAATGATTAAGTTATCTATATACTAAAGACATGTAAACAAAATTCGTATGTTATGTATTCAAATGAGTACGACTTTAAGAACTTGATAGAAATGGAACAAGTCAAGTCAATAGCTATTAACCTCAATATGAAGGATGATGCATTCGTTTGTTTTTTAGTACGTATTTAATTATTCAATGAATAACTAGAGATTGTCTCAACATTTCCATGTCTGAAGTCTAACCTAACGAATTCGACTTTAGAAGGAATTCAAACGACTGAGTTTTGGAACTAAACTTGACAACCAAACTTGACATACCAACACTTGGTGGGTTCAACCGAGCAGTGCTCTAATAGTTAATAAGATCGCTGAATATTATAATTTCCCAAAGTATCTTGATCTTCAAATTCGATTTCCTGACCCCTACAACTTTCATGTTGCATAGGTGAAATATTCTAAAAATGATGAGCTTTTGATCCTTGAGTCTTATCTCAAGTGTGGGTTTATTTTTCTCATCATTTCCCGTGTTCACGAGTATTTGAGGCTTATAGATTGTGCCACGGGGGATATAATTTAATCATATAAAGATATTGTTGTTGCGTAATGATACAAATATTGAATAACAAAAAATTAATGCCAAGGCACTTCATCAAAGATATATCTACAACATTTATCCTGATTTTGGTATGAGGTATATATATCGTCAATAGGGATATAAGTTTTCTCCGGGTTTTGAGCAATTTCAACCTATTTTACACAATGGTGTTGATGGAACTAAGGATAATAAGAAGTTCCCATTTATAATATGGATTATGGGAGTTTGGCAAAGCTCCTATACCCGATGAATCTAGAATCAAAACTTGTTTCAATCTCGTCCAAGCTACCAACAAGTTATTTCAGCTTTCGTTACTTATAGCCTGTCTGGATACCACTTAACAAGTTGCTTTTCAACTTCTAGAAGCAAAAAAAACTAGAAGTTAGTTTGGGTACAAAATTTTAGAATGACTTGTAGACGCAAAAAAGTGAAATTTTTGTGAAGCAAATTGTTTTTTCTTCTGACTTCTGGGATTAATTTATGCTTCTAGTATCCAAACACCCTCTTAGTTTTTTAGCTCTTTAGTTTTTAATTATTTATATGTTATTGCTATTCCTTTTGCCACTTAGTTGCACCTGATATTATTTGTCGTATTTCACCATTTTTTCATTTATTTATTATTTTTGTAGGATTATATTATTAACTTGATGGTTTTAAAAAACAACTGATCTAACTTTTACGAACCTCTTGTTCCAAAAAATTATTCTGAAAATTTGCCAGAATAGATAAAACTGATGAACTTGAAGGCAGTGATTTTCATGTTATTAATTTAATGCCTTATGCTAATATATCTTTGCCTTTATCTAATGATAGTGTTAAAGTTAAGGATATAGCTTCTGGGCTTGACCATTCTTTTTTTTAGCCCATAGGAAGTCAGATACGCAAGAAAGCTCTTACAGTTTTGAAAACACAAGTCAGCTTCAGCTTCTAAAATATCAGTTTCTACTGATTTTTTGAATGATTTGGGTGAACGCAAATCTTTTGCGGCTAAGGATAAGAAACATGATTTGCAGGTCCTTTTGAATACTCCTCGGTCTATTGATCTTTCCTCTCTCAATATAACTAAGCTTCCTCATGTTGAGCAAGAGATCGTTGTGAGATGTGTTGAGGACCTGAGGTGACTTTAGCTTAGATTTTGATATTTTCATTTTTGTTGATATTTTTTTTAAGTTAATTTTGTAAACTTATAACTTATCAATTTTTTTTTTTTCTATTTCAGTTGACCAATGCTTGCGCTAGCATGATCTTACCCTGTAACCACAATTAAACTACTATTGTTGCTGAGTCAAAACCTCTTAGGAAAGAATGCTCAGAGCTTAAATCAAGCCCAGAGCTTTAAACAAGAGACTTTCCCAGCTTCTCAACTGAGTCCCAATGATTATATTGCTTCTAATACTCTTCTCAAGTCTTGTGAAGATGAGATTGTATCTTTCAAAAAGAATCTTGACTTTACCCAGAGGAGTTGGAATATGTTAAAGGAAAATTTTCCTTTTATAAGAGCCACGCAAATGTTGTAGTTGTATTTGGTAGCCAATCTTCTAAGGCCAAGAAAACGAATCTTTTCAAAGTAAGGAATTGTATTTATAATTCTAATATTTTATTCAGCATTTTTTGTTTTGTTCATTTAGAACTTGATAGTTATTTCTCAAGTTTCGATCTTGTGGAAGTTTCTAAAGATGTTGGAAATGAAGATGTTCGAGAAGATCAAGAAATGATCCCCTCCAGATTTTCTCAGGATGATGATAAAATTGAAGTTCTTAAGCTTTCAAAATGGAAGCTTCATAAGTTTTTTGGGTGCCGAGATGGCCATGATTTTCTATATGTAGAATTTAAGTAAAAATTTTAAAGCTAAATCGAAATCTCATTTTAACCAAAATCATATGGGAAATCAACAAAAACCTCGATAAATCTCTAAAAATCAGTTTTGAACAAAATTTCAACAAATTAACTAAAACGTTCATATAGAAATCATGATCTAAAATCAACTCTAAATCAGAAGTTTTATACCACGATGGGCGTTAATGAAGTTAACTTTATTTTGATGTTTTGCCTTTATAATAATTATGCTCGGTTGACTGGATTTAGCTCCTCGTACCCAGGATCTCCGCTCTCATATCTTAAACATTCATCTAAGGTCGTTGAAAATTTTACGAAGAATTACCGAAGAACAATCAAAATAATATGAAATGTTATCTTCTCTATTAGAGAAAAACTAGAGAAAATAAATAAAATATAAAGTGTAAATGTAAATTGTATTAAGTTCTGATTGTTTACAAGCCTTTCTGGTTATTTATACGTGTAAAAATAACATAATTTATCACCCAAGCTCGTAGTTGGTTGGGTCTAGTTGTGTTTACGTGAAGGTTGATGCCCATAAACTTGTACCTTGCTTTCCCACCGACGTAAAAATGACATGGAAGTTAATTGAGTTATTGGTTTTTACCAATTCCCAGCTTATGAATGCTTACTCAGTTATTGGTCTTTATTAGCCATCAACTTCTGAATGCTCAATGTCGGTAGATGTTATATTTTGTCATCTACAAAACCAAAGTCTATTCTAACTCAAAATGTGCTTTAGTGGTAAAAATAACATACAAATGGCCTAAGATTTGCCTGATGACACATAATTTGCGTAGTGACCTAAAATCCCCAATTTGCCACTTTAAATTTGCTTCATGAACCAAAATATGACATGTGACCCAAAATTTGCATTGTGAAACCTATAATTTGCTCCAAAGTTGTTGCATGCACCAAAATATATTTTTTGAATGATTATTTGCTCGTTGATCAAAAATTAGCTTATGGCGTGTTATCTACCTCGTGATCTAAATTATGAGGTATGAGACAAATTTTTTTTTTCTAAAAAAATCAAATATGCCTTGGGTTCCAAAAATTGCGTCGTTTAAGACCCCCTAGTTAATAAACATTTTTACATACCGCTCGGTTGTTCGATTTGTCGGGTGTCCTTTACCCTAACTGCATTCACATACTCCGCCGATTTCATTGTACTAGTTTTTTTGTACAAAAGTTTAAAACGTGAGATTCGACCCAAAAACTATTACTTCCTAACATGACCTTGAACCACTGTACTAGTTGGTTGTTGTTTTCAAATACTTTTTTTAAATGGAATACTAAATCACAAATCATACTCCCACCATAATTAAAACTTATTTTTTTATTTGTTGATACATGACTGATTTTGAATACCAAACTCAAATCAGTAAAATAAACCGGATTTCTTGACCGATTTTGAATTATCCGAATCCGTATAATACTCGTATGTTTGTCGTCCCAAACTATTCTTCATACTCCAGAATTGCTAACTAGGGACTTACCAAGTAACTCAATGTAGATTGTTTTTACATAAGGCCCACATGTGTTTTTATTAATTAACCATCCCACTCAAAAGAGACCCGTCACAATTTATTTGTCCTGTGTTTTTTAGGGCGACTCAAAAAGAATTTGGGCGACTTATTTATACACATCCAATAGATGTGGCTATAGGATAGCCTAATGGTAGGTAAAAAATACCTATATACCCTTTCACTAATAAAGTAGAAAACCTAAACTAATTTCATTTCATTTCTAACTACCGATTGTGAGTAAATGTTTCTCTTCTTCTTCTCTTCCTCTTGACTACCGATCGTGCGAAAAAAAAAATCTCGTGAAAACCAATTCGTATCGTCGTTAATCGCCGTACCAAATCATCGTTGATATTTCAATCTAAAAATGGCTCGATAGTAACAAACAAGTCGTCAATCTGATAATAGTAATTGGCCAAATTTTATGGAGAGAATAAGAAACAGAGAGATTATTGAAGAACATAGTGAAGAAGATGAAGAACACGAAGATGATGATCTAGATACGGAGACTGATTCTGACAATCATCCTCTCCAGAACTATCTAATGGCTCCCATAAGATAAGGGTTTACCATTATTTGTGTTTATTTTGCTTCAATTGAATGAAATCGTCAATAAAATTTCTAGGGTTTTCGTTAAATTTTCATAATCGTAGGTTTAGTGATGTGTTTTATCTACCGATTATGGTCGTGTTCTTCATTCCTCAAGCACATCGACTATAATCGGTAGTTAGTAACTACCGATTATCTTTTTATACCAAAATTTAGGCTTAATCGGTAGTTAATCTTTTTTATCTAACTACCGATTCTATTAGATGATTTCATGCAGAGGAATATGGTTTTGAATCAATCGGTAGTTTCGTATAGGTTTAAACTCCCGATTGTGAAAGTTAGGGATTCCTCAAGCACATCGACTATAATCGGTAGTTAGAATTAGTCATTAACTACCGATTGTCTTTTTGTACCAAAATTTAGGCTTAATCAGTACTGTAGTTAATTTTTTTTATCTAACTACCGATTATATTAGATGGTTTCAATCATTAAATAGGTTTTGTATTTGACTTCTGATTTTTTTGTAATCGTTTGTTATTGTGTTTATTTGACTACCGATTATATGTGTGTCCATAGCTTAGAGTTTTCTGTTCCAATTTTTATGCATAATCGGTAGATAATCTAGGTCCCGAGCTACCGACTATGAACAATCGGTTGTTAGTTTGTCTATTTGACTACCGATTATATGTATGTTCATAGCTTACACTTTTATGACCCAAAATTGTTGCATAATCGGGATAATCTAGGACCCGATCTACCGATTATGAATAATCATTTGATTTTTATGTACTTTTTCTACCGATTATGTAGTGATTAAACAGTGTCTTACGAGCTAATTTTTCTTTATTTTGTTTTTTTAGGGAAAGGCGAGCTAAGCAATCCCAAGATACAATTGTTTCGGGGCCTCGTCGTGAAGGGGGTAAGAAAGTAACAACTAGTGTAAGAAGAGAAAATAGTGCTAGAGGAATCTTTATCACCGAAGGAACTCAACAAGTTTACAACCAAGTGTTCCACAAATTTTTAACTAAGAAGAACGAGAACCAAGTGTTCCACACATTTTAACCAAGAAGAAGGAAAACCAAGTGCTCCACAAATTTTTAAACAAGAAGAAGGAGAACCAAGTGCTACACAAGGAGAAGGACAAGGTACAAAAAAGGTAATTAATAAGAAAAGAGGACACCAAGTCCCCGCCTTTTTGAAGATGAAGGGTATTGAAGCAAGCTAAATCCCTGGGTTACCAAGAGATGGAGGAGATCTGTTATTTGGATACAAAGACTCTTGGGCCGAAGAAATTTATTCAACTGAGGTAATAATCATAAAACACCATTGTTAATATATTATCTTTTTATTCATAGAAGTGTTAACGCTATTCTAATTATTTTACAATTCGTCGTGTATATTATGACCATTCTCATGTGGTTCGTCTACTCAAACCTACAGCTGCACTAAGAAAAATGAAAGACTGGTCGTTAGATGGTGAGTGTGAAAGGTTCAAGCAAATTATTTATCACTTGGGGTTATCTACTGCTGTCGAGAATTCAATGTTAGAGCATGACCGGGTGTCGATATCAGCCTTCCTGCAGAGAATATATCATGATACCGATACCTTTCACATGCCGTTTGGAGAGATGACGATCAACCTAATTGATGTGGTGCAGATTCTTAGTCTCGCTGACCATGGTACAGCCGTCAAGTTTGATTACGTAAAACAGTTAAGCTGAGAACAATTTCATTTTTACACTCAGAAGTGCCTTGGTTGGGATCAAGCGACATCCGTCATTGAGTTCAACCGGTGCTTTTCGTTACAAAATTAGACAATTCAACATGGTCCACTTGATGAATATGTTCAAAGGGACCAAGGATAAAGAAGAAATGAATCCAGAGTTAGCGGCGACGAAGTGAATCCTGCAGCCACTGCATATCTCCTCTGTGTTTTGGATGTGTCATTTTCCCCAATTGTAGTGGCAACCGGGTCGACGCCAACCTTCTACAACTACTGCATCCTTTCAATAAAGTTTGTGATTACTTGTGGGGCACCGTATGCCATGTGTTCTTGATGGAAGAGTTAAGAAAGGCATCGAGTGAATCAACTAGCCAAATTGTCGGTAATGTGAGACTACTACAGTATTTTGGTAACTCTATTGATGCTTTGATTGTTATTTATTTTTTTCTCTTTTAAGAATCAATTTTCTCATACTTGGTTTGATATGTACACTAGACATGGATCTATGACCACTTCTCGTTCCTCGATTTGGCCAAAGAGAACCCGATATGGGAGAAAGGAACACCCAGAGGAATAAAATACATCTTCGACAACAACCGTTCAAGGTCTAAGGAGCAGCAGTTGATTTCTTTGAGGAGGAAATTAGACTTGATGACGTCCAAAGATGTATGCTTTGATCCATACAAGGAAGACCGAGCTAGTGGAATATAGCGGGAAGGTCTGAGTTGTCGTTTTATTATGGACCCTTCTGGCACCCCACATGATATGTTATGTACAATGCATCTAGATTGATGCGTCAACTCGGTTATGTACAAGAAGAACATTGGAGTCACATGCGTGGCAAGTTCAAATTGGATGTGGAGAATTGTGTATGTTGTAAGGACTTTATCACAGTGGTTTACTCTGGTAACCCATCCGTTGAAAATTGGAATAACAGGATGCAATATTTGATCAACGATGGGAGACCTGTCACCGAGATGATGAAGTAGATCCAGGCTATATGGAATGGTACCGGGAGCATTCTCATCTTCATGTGATCCATGAAGATAAAGGAAATACCACCAAGGTTTTCGATTATACTTGTATCATCAAAGACAAACCTTCTGGTTATGAAAGACTGGTACGTAATGTTCTTTCCTTTTGATTTTAATATTACGGCTCAATATTTTAGATAATAATCGTTTGATTGTTATTGCATAAAAACAAAAAAATAGGTTATGCGTTTTTCTCCAAGAAGATTGTTGGGTGTATAAAGGCGGGAGTGCCTTTATCAATTGAGAAGTTGAAAGAGCATAAATACCTAATGGATAACATTGATAATGAAGCTTATGCAAGTAAGTTTGGGGAGAAAGCTTCGAATAAGCCTAAGAGGCCAGCACCAAAGCGCAATAAAAGATTTCGTGGTTCATCGAGTGCTGATGGTGAAGCCAATGTCCCTGATGCTGAAAGATATGCCCCTAGTGCTCGTCGTCCTTGTACTAGAAAAAAAAATCTAGAAATTAGATTGTGGTTGTCTTGTTAGAGAACATCATTTTCAATTGATTTGCAAGAAACTTGTTTAATGTTCTAACATTATGTTTACTTTATGGATGATGAATGGATTTTAGGTTCTTTTTGTGAATTATCGATTGATTTGTAAGAGACTCATTTTTAATAAGTAACTTTGTTAAAATTTTACATTACAATTGGTAGATAAGTGGTTTGCATCACCTACCGATTAAGCTTGTTGATCCACAATCGGTTGATAATTATCTACCGATTACACCTGTTGATGGAACTGCTTGGTTTCTGGACACATTTTACGTTATAATCGGTAGTTAATAAAGTATCATAGACTACCGATTATGGAGTATGCAAATGTTAAAAATTTGATCAAATTTTCAATTTTGAATTTGGGGCAACATCTACAATCGGTAGTAAATACATTTTCTTAGACTATCGATTATGGAGTATGAAATTTTTTGAAACTTGATAAATTTTTCAATTTTGAATTTGGGGCAACATTTATAATCGGTAGTTAATAAATTTTCATAGACTACCGATTATGGAGTATGCAAATGTTGGAAATTTGATAAATTTTTCAATTTTGAATTTGGGGCAACATCTACAATCGGTAGTAAATACATTTTCTTAGACTACCGATTAT
>JAJJMC010031210.1:5038327-5063001 GCA_023531435.1 Papaver californicum | reverse complement strand
AACATCTACAATCGGTAGTAAATACATTTTCTTAGACTACCGATTATACCTATTGAGTACAATCGGGTGTTAATTATGTACCGATTAAGATGATGGAACTGATTGGTTTCTTGACACATTTTACATTACATTCGGTAGTAACTTAGACTGTCAATTAAGGATTATGAAAAAAATTTAATTTCGAATTTGGGATAACATCTATAGTTGGTAGTAAATAAAGTTTCACAGACTACAGATTATATAAATCAGAATGTAATGGTGATCCGATACTTCCGATTGTTTATATTCGTACGAACTTAGTGTACATATTTTCTGTACACTCTTGTTACACCAGGGCTCAACAACTCTTTTTTTTTTTTGAAAAAAAGAGCCGTTGGGACTCTAATATATATAAGGAGGGTGACCTCTTCTCATTTATGCATCTCCAATACATTTTAACTCTCCAACATCGAAGTAATCATCTTTCAGATTAATGGCTCAACCTTTCATGGTAGAAGAAGATTTATCGTTATGTAGGCGCTATGTGCAATTCTATCAGAGACGATGAGAAGAACGTAGGAAAAATGGTGTAACGAGTATGAGTTATTTGGAGAGCATTCACAAATATTTTTGCATTGACACCGGTAACCCCAATAACCGTAATAGAGTTGATCCTTTTTGTCGATTTAATTGCATAAGCAGAGAAGTTGATTCATTTGTGAATTTAACTTATCTTGTCAATTGATATCGTTTGAGGGGTGAAACTAACGATGAAGTTATAACGAGATCTCTCGAGGAATTACGATGATGGAAACGATCAAATTACCGTTACGAAGCTCATTTCAGTATCCTTAGGGTGATGGATAGGTTCAACCCGTTTAAGGTTCGTCCATGCCGCTTAAGGTGAAGGGAATTTTCCAAGACAAAATATGAATCACGGAATAATTATCATGGATACATAATCGGTAGTTAGAATATACTATTATATACCGATTATAGATTTTGTAGTAACTTTTTGAAAATATTATGACGATACAACTCTCTATGTAGGGAAAATGGGTTTTCGTGTTTGATTTTTTAGTACAATCGGAAGTTATTGTTGTCATATATCTACTGATTGTCTCACTTGATTTTAACTTGATTTCCTCTTGACAATATTCAACATAATCGGAAATACAATGTAATTATTTACTTCCGATTGTTCAAATCGGAAGATAATGGTGATCCCGATACTTCTGATTGTACAATATAATATTGTCAAAAAACTTTCTCCATGTTACACAATGAAGATAACACAAAAAATATAGCAATGTTCAAAATACATGTTCAACTAAACTACTCACCATCCTCGGTCAAATCAATTGGGTCCTTGGAAAAGTTTGTTAAACGATCCCAACGCTCCATGTTGGACTCATATTGCTTCAACCACTCCTTGCAATGGTTAGTTGGGAAGTAATCCGACCACGTACTCAATGGAGGTAATGGAAAATCTTTTGTTAACCTTAAACCGATAAAATGATTGCTATTAACCCATGCCATAATGATTCATCTATCCTTGACCGACTCATCACAAACCGTCTTTGTGGGTGTAATTGTAACACTCACTCCTAAGGAAGGAGGAAAAAAAATAATGTACCACACAATTCAAAACATCCGCTAAAAGATACCCATATTTCAGCATTACCATCCAATAGTTGGACCCGATTGTCTTCAATCCCTTTCGGCATTTTACACGAGTATATAACTTTTTGAACTCTTGTTCTCTAACATGTCTATCTCCTTCTGTCATCATTTCAATATATAATTCCTTATCCTCCAATAGTTGGGCGGCCATCCTATTTCTTAAATATTGCCATTGGGCGATATTCTCGGTAACCGCCTCACTAAAGTCTCTTATTTGTTTCGAAGCAACGTGAAAACCACAGTTGTCATTCCCATCGATATCGTCGGTGGACAAAAAAAATGGTATAATGAGTAGAGGGAGTTGTTCCAAATACCCATCGTATATTGTATACATACCTCGATTTGGTCTTCCGTGTATAGGTTGGGTTTGACTTACTTGAGAAGGAATCGTAGAGACCTTAGGTTTGACTTTTCGTGAGCTTGGTCCACCTTGATCCTTCCTTGGACGACCCCTTTTCCTTTGAGCCGGCATATCTTGATACTCAACTTCAGTATGTTCATGCCTAGAAATCTCTCGTTGACTAAATAAATATTCCTTCAACTCTTTTATTTGAATTGACCCTGACTTTTCGGTATTCGGCCTACCCATCGCCTTTCCTTTCATTGGTTATTCAACAACCTTTAGACAGGGGTGAAGGGCTTCCTCTAAATGATGTATCAATATTTTCTTTTGTGTCCCATTTGACGTAGAGTAACGCTCGAGTATTTGTGCAAACATTTCCGTCTCCACTAACGACGCACCATCAACCACCGAGGTGTTTGGAGTGAAAGATAATTGTTTCTCAAAGGGATGAATATCATTAATGTTAATCACTTCAACATACCTACCAAGCATGTGACGACACGGGAGTCCAATACCTATCATCGTCTTGCAATTGCAAACTGTAGTCTCATCATCATGATCTCTATACAACTCCAATTGTTGTATCATGTAATTTATTGCCCACCGAGAAACTTTGTAAACTATACCCCCTTAGAAGATTTTAATGTTTTTAATGTGCCAACGGGAATCTTCACCGAATTTTTTCCATTGAACCGTAAATCTTAGTGAGGTCACCATTAGTGAACTCATGGATTATTTCTTGGACCGACACAACCCCATTTTGACTACCAACTAGTATTTTCTTTAATCGGACATGGGACCCCTCTGCAATGCTTGTTGCCTCGTTCTTGAAGTTCTGATATTCATATGTCCATACAAACACAAACTTATCCTTATGCGGTCCTAACCATTGTGTTCTGCAATACTTAAATGTTTTGGATAGTTCTTTCCCCATTCATCCTCAAAGTTCTTCAAGTTGTATTCATAAACTTCCTCCGTCATCGACCAAACTAGCTTATCCCTTGCTTTTAGAAATAAAGACCACTTTATTCTATCATCGGCCAACTTTTCATCAGCTAACATTCTCTCTTCTCTCGTTCTTCCACAATTAGTTTACTAATACGTTCATCCTCTTCCTTCGACCTCTTGGTACATTTGTTTTATTTTTTATCTTGGATATGATGTCTGCAATTGGATTTGATGTTGCATTGAATGTGCCACATACAAAGCAAATTCTGGGTTTCCGGAAACACTACCTTTAGTGCATTCATCAAGGCTTGATCGTTATCTGTTACAATAACCCTTGGAAAATGATTGTCATTATAAATCGACCTTAATGTTTGCAACATCCATTAAACCCAGCACCACCGTAAATGTGCATTTGTCCGAAGTGTGGCAAGCAATGTTCAACAACAACATGTTATACCTGTTTGTCTTGTAAGTAGAATCTATCAACAAAATTTGATGAAAGCATTGAGCCAATTGGATCATCTTCGGATGTTCCAAGAAAAAATGAATCACTTTACCATCCCTTTCTTCTTTTCTCAATGTGTAATTGTGTTCTCGGCTAACCATTCTAATTGTTGCATAACCATTCGACCATCCCATTCCGTTCTTTTGATCGTTGCTACCGCCGACTTAATTGTAGACAACGAAGACAAGTTGTTGGGTTCGTCCGCCTTTATCATAGATAAATTACACTTGCTTTCATTACGTTCCTCATAGACTTCACCGTCTCAATTTCCTTTGGTTTTAACTTGGCAACCGTTACATGCCCAACAAGACTTTCCGAATCTTCGTGGTTTTGACGACCATTAACAACTATAAACATTTTCCATACTTTACCTTCCTTACCGTCGGGCTTACTGAAGATAATTTTAAATGGGCATCCAATCTTCTTTGAATTACCTCGGTATTTCCTCTCCGTCTTCTTTACGTATTTACGATCCTTTCCCACGTGACTCTTTCGCTCGCCACCTCTCTCACAAATCATTTCAAATCGATCAACCCTCACACAATTATTCTGAACTACAACACACATCTTCTCTTTTTCCTTGTTGATAAGTCATTCTTTTGCCTACGCGTTACTTCCAAATGTCTTAATGCGCATATAACAAAACAAATATCATAAGCCTAACCTTGTAACATACATTCTTAGAACAAGACAAGAGTGAGTAGGTAGCATACCAAATCATTTGCATAGTGTAGGGAAGTACCAGGACCCATATATGAAACATGATTAATCGATTCAACAATCTACATAAAATAGCAGTGAGTTAGACAACAACAATCGGTAGATAATTATGTTCCCGTACTACCGATTAACGACAATCGGTAGTTAATTATATCCCCGTACTACCGATTAACAACAATCGGTAGTTAATTATGTTCACGTACTACCGATTATAGCAAGACAAGTTCTGTACACAAAAACAAGTATAATCGGAGGATTAATTTGTTAAAAGACAACCGATAACAATGGAATCGGTAGATAAATTTATCTTTAAACTACCGATTACAAAATGCAAAGTTTTTAAGTTTAATTTAATTCTGGCTACAATCACAATTGATAGATATGTGATTTTACAAACTACCGATTCTAAATCGATAGATAAAAAATTTCACCCACTACCGATTATGAAAGATGAAGAGTTAGAAATTTTGTAAGTTTGGAGAAATTCATTTTTGGGGCAACAACTATAATCGGTAGATAGTAATTATTCATAAACTACCGATTATGAAATCAAAATTCGAACAAAATTCAATTCGGAGAATTTGTTTAATCGGTAGTAATCATTCTTCACAAGACTACCGATTATCCCAATTTGGCACATGCGTGTGTAATCGATAGATATGGTACTCCATTATCTACCGATTCTGGGACGTCCATGGCATTAATTGCATGCAATAATGATTTTTTTTTTGTTAACGATCACATACAAACGCATACAAAGTGGGTTTTTGATCCTCTTAACACAATACCTGATTATTTGATGCATTATTATCCTCATTTTGATGTGATTAATCGTTTTCTCTCGCTAAATCGTCGTCTAGGTTTTCTTCACACTAAAATTTGGATCATCCAACAAATATCTCAAATCGTCATCTCTAAACGTTATTGAACCTTCAATAGTATGTTATTCATGATGTTTCTCACATTCTTCCTCATACTCATCCATGTTGTTATTAATTTTAAGTAAAACTTAGTTTTCCCAAACTTCTTCTCCTTCTTCTCTAACACACTCTCTATTTCTTTTCTAAAACTATAACTCAAATAATTTTCTAACACTAACTATATCCAAAATTAACTAACTAATTAATCAACATTAACACTAATTAAACAAGGGCAAATTATCCATTAAAGAAAATATATGGATAAGGGGTGTGTTGATTTACTTCTTAGTGACCTTATTTTATTTTATTAATCGCCCCAAATTCTTTTTGGATCGCCCTAAAAAATACGAGGTTTATTTGAAGGAATTTTAAAATTAAGGTAGAAGTAGAACAACCATTAAATATGATTTTTCCTATTTCCCACCCATAATTTTCTTATTTTCCATTCCCTTTATAATTTCTAAAATTAATTTATTTTTCTATTTTGGATTTCCTATGTACCACCTACAAAGCTCAAATTAATTGTACCTATAACTATTACCATTTATATTTGTTTTCTTCTCATTAATCTCTCATTTCTATTAAAAAAATAAAAAACTATAAGTTAGAAACCCTAAGATTAAATTTTTATTAATTATTAGTATACCTATTTCTTATTTTTTGTTATTTAATTTATAGAGAAATAGATGAATTAATCGACGATTAGATATTATTAATACGAAGAATCCACTGTTGGTGAAAATATCACAACCCTATTTCAATCGAATCTTCAAAAAAAATTATGTTAATCTTATTGAAAACATTTTTTATAAAAAAGGTTTAGAAGTTAGTAATTAATCTAATCAATCACCAATTTTTGATCAGTAACTTTTCTTTTTCTTTTTAAATTTTTTTAATAAGAAACTGGTCGTCCCGTTTCGGACGACCGTGTAGGATTCAAACATGCATGATCATGATCAATATTAAAAAGATCCATGTGTAAAGACCGATCAGCAACAAAATGATCAAATTAAATGAATGAAGAGGAATGAATTCTGTCAACCAATCTTAGTTTGAGAATAACCAATAATCATTCAATCTTATCAATCAACCTATCAGTAAAGACTTAGTATTTCTCAAGGTCTCCATCACTAGACGTTAGTGCACTCTTTTGAAGATTGGTCTGTTCTATTACACTTCTGTCAAGATACATTTGTTTTTCTTTCGGTCCTGTGATCTTGCAATTCACAGCTTTGGTGATAGTATGATTTGAGAAATAAGGCATGGGAATCACCACAACCAGATCCGTACTGTCTAAATCAAGTTTAACCCAAGCCCCAAGTATAGAAACTGAAAGGTTAAACTCTATTTTGCATATTTTTCGCCGAATTAATGCTAATTAGTATGTTAGGTGAAAATGAAAGTCAAAATACAATTAGATGAGATTTAAGATCTTTTAAAATTTATTTGGATAATATTTAGGATAATTGGAGATGAAAATCAATATGAATAGAAAATAGAAAAAATAGGGATGAAAAATATAAAAAACCTTAAATACAGTATTGTGTTAATTCGTTTGAAAATTTAGGAGGGGGTACAACCACAAATAGAAAATCACTTTTAGATTTTAAAATCCCCAATTTTATGAGTAAAAATTTCCGTCGCATTATTAGATGATTTGTTGTGATGGTGCAACAAAAAACAATCCTGGCCAAGCTGGAACTGGAGTAATTACTAGAAATGAAGACTCTGCGGTTCTTGGGACTCTTAATATTGGCCTTGGATGGCAGATAAATTATGTGGCAGAGATTTGTGTTGTTATATTCGGTTTCGAGTGGGCTAGTAGATGGGGTGTCCGTCATATCTGTATGAAGTCTGACTCTAGAAGTGCTATTCAAGCGTTGAAGAATAGTTCGATTCCTTGGAACATAACTCATAGATGGAAGGTGGCTTGCGCTTTCTATGATCATATTCGTTATAAACACTCTACGTGAGAGTAATTTTGCTGCTGACTTTTTAGCCAAGCGTGCTTACGTCTTGGCAGAAGAAGAGATTGAGATGTTTGAGGGTAGGCCAGATTTTATAACTATGGTGGAGTGGCCTGGCAAGGTTTCTATAGCTTCAATTAGCCTATTGTAATTTTGGGATGACTTGTTTGTTCTCCCTTTTCTTTTCTGTTAGCTTTTTATTTCCTATCATGTAACTTTGTTTTTCTGTTTTGCTTTTATAAAATTTTGACTTAGCAAAATAAAAAGAATCCCCTCCTCTTCATCTGGTTTTTGTCTTCTTGTGGTTTCTGTCCACTAGGTTCTAGGAGAAATATTTAAGGAAGGGCTCGAGGCCTTTCCCAACTAGTGTCTTAATAGAAGTGTTATAGCGGCCCGTAGTCGGTACTGTGTAACGTTTTATCTCTCTTATTTTTTTTAATATACCGATACTTTATCTTGATTTAAAATTGGAGGTTAATAGAATTGATAGGGGCTTTGAGAAAAGATAAAATATGGTCATCTAAAAGTAATTCCTAGAACCCCTTAGCCATATATTTTTACAAATGACTAAACTACTCCTATTTGATTAGTCATAGTACATAATTAGTTTAGTTAATTTGATTAGATTAGATTAGTTATATAGATTATGGTTATGATTAAAGTTAGAGATATTTTTTTTTATGAGTAGAAAAGAAGAGGGGTTTTTGGAGATAAAAAAGTAAACAAAATGAAGAAACCCATAACTCAAAACACTCAGGTTAACTACCAATGACTTACTAATGGTTGAATTTTTTGTTAAAATTGTCGAATTATTATGGAAGAACAAACACACAGTGTAAGGGTCGTCATGTTCGTGAGGTTACTACCATGACGATTCTGCAAAGGTCGTCATGGTCGTAACATCCTACACTGACGACCTTTATCTGCAACTTTACTAAGCTATGAAAAATCGTCATGGTCGATAAACATAGACCATGACAAAGCTAACTATACCATCTTCACTTTTTCCTGGATATTTTGGTGTGATACGGTCGCATCGGTTCACACCCAAAACCATGACAACTCCGATATGCCATTATTTGGGTGAGTTGGAGTCGTCATGGTCGACACCAATAAACAATGACGACCCAATTAGACTATGAGTTGTCATGGTTTATCAAAGGGTCATCACAGATTATATAAATAGGATCGTCAAAGTTTTAGGTAAAAATCGATGCGATCCTAAATAGACTTTTCGTCTTCAATAAAATAACCAATAAGAGTCGTTATGGTCGAAAATCAAAAACCATGACGATTTTTCATAATTTTAACATGCATATGAAAGTCGTCATGGTCTAAGATTTGAGACCATGACGATTATGACAATGAATTAATCTAAAAAAAATAGAGGAATAAGGGTCATTAAGAAAAGGAGAAGGGGAGAGGGTGAATGATTTTAGGTTTTGATTTTAGAATAAGGATCAATTGTTCCCAGAAATTATTAGCATCGTCTGTTGATGCTATATTAATCCTGGTAAATTTATAGGTATGATCATGGGAGCGGCTGGACCAACAATCGGCATACTCGAGAAAAAAAAGCAATGATGACTATTGTATAGTCAAATCACCGTATTTTCTGCGTAATCTTATAAAATCCTTCTTCTTAATTCTTCTAATACTAACACTTAAACAGATATAAAAGATAAAATCAAAATATAAGTTTAATCCTAATAACACTTGGGGGATACTCAAGGCTAATTTAGCAATTGCCAAAATTATTTGGACAAGGGGTTCTTTAAATTACTTCATAAATATTTTTTTCGAGTATCCCCCAATTTGTGAAAGTATTCCCCAATTAAGGGTTCGTTTAAAGGTATTAGAATTTTAGGTTTAATTATTATAGGAAGAGTAAAGTAGTATTTTCACCACCATTTAACCCCCTATAACTTTTGTTGTGTGAATAAATTTAGCATAGCTCCCTGTTAATTTCACAAGCCCCCAATTAAACCAGGTACTTTATGGTTGTTGTAATCGTGACTGTTGGATATATAGTGACTTTTTTTTGGAAAGGATATAGGGCTTCTTCCAACAAAGAAATGGGGGAAGAAATATTACTAGCAAGTTCCATTCCAAACGTTTGCTCTTCGTTCCCTATTTCAACACCAGTACTTGATTAGGTTTAGATTATCCCCACTTTAATAGGTTTATATTTGAATTTTATGTTCATTTGTGATAATTTCATCTATTAATGTATGGCTGTTTTGGAATATAACATGTTTGATTTGATATTACTTTTGTGTTTGTTGAATGTTCTAGCTCACCATAAAAAACCCATCTTTCTCTTTATCATTGGGTTGACTTTATTCGTATGTATTGTATCTCCATGAGCCAGTGTCTTGTAGTAGCTATTAACTTGCTTATTGAAATTCTATAGAAATCATTAATAATGTGAAACATTAGTCCACGTTCAAAAACATTAGTATTAGGATAAGATACTAATAAAGGAAAACAAGTTTATCGAACACTACTTTCAAAAATTCAACATGTAGAATATTTACAAAGGAAATTTCTTAAACCTTTTTCTTAATGATTTAGTCAATTTTGGTTGCTATTTCGATCTGATTTTACACGTTTTCTTATAATATTAGGTGTTTGCGTATTCAGTTCATTATCTCTATGATCATTACCCAGCCTTATCGCGATTTTGTATGTGGAAATAGTGTAAGCTGGTAGATACTTGTAGGTTCATTTTAAATGATTTCATAGATTTCGGATTTGTTATGGTGGCGGTGGTTCGAAAATGTCACAAATGGTAAAACCAAAATCAACACTGGAGTCTCTGTGGTAGGTTTGGTGCTAGTAACTTATGTTTTTATAGTTATTGGTTGGAGATTGCTGAGGAGGAACAATAGAGATTTACGATACCCATATGGTCCTTGAGGGTTACCTTTGTTTGGAAATCTTCTTCCCATAGAACCTGATCTCCATAAATACTTTGTAAAATCATCTAAAATATATGGTCCAATTATCAGACCCCATCTTGGTAGGATCCGCGTTATTGTGTTGAATTCTTCTATTGTAGTAAAAGAAGTCCTTAGAGACCAAGATGCCAACTTTGCTGCCAGAGACATACCGAAAGCAGTATTGACTTTTTCTTACGGTGGGAAAGATATTGTATGGGTCATTGTGATCAAGAATGGAGAAAGCTTCAGAAGATATTGAATCAAGAACTGTTTAATAGCGCAAGTCTTGATTCTTCTTATTCTCTACGCCGATCTGAGATTAGACGAATGGTAAAAAACGTTTATGGTATGATTGGTACACCCATAAATATTGGTGAACAAGTGTTTGTAGCAACTCTTAATGTGGTATTGAACATGTTATGAGGTGGCACAATTCAAGGGGACGAGAGAATTCGTGTTGGGATTGAGTTTTGGAAGTTGTTTAATAAAAGTACTGAGTTGAGCCTCAGACCTAATATATCAGATTTTTTTCCGATTTTTAGGATATTTGACATACAAGGAATCGAGAAGGAGTCGTGGAAGATTTTTGGTTAGATGGATCGGATGTTTGATTAAGTCATTGATCAACACTTGAAATTGGATAAGGAGAATAATGTACACAAATAGAGAAGCAGAAAAGATTTTTTGCAGTTTCTTTTGGAGCTAACGGAGAAACATGATTTCAAAACACAAGTAACTATGACTCAGCTCAAGGAATTGCTCTAGGTATGTAATGTTTCGTCATGTCTTAGATCACTTTTTCTTTTGAGTAATATATTAGTTATTAAGGTAGGTCTAAGGTCCTATTAACTTGGTTAAATATATTAATTGGTCTGCTTAGTAATCTTATGTTTCATATGGTTATGAGTTCTGATTTAGTTTTTATAATCCATTTGAAGCTATCAATGAAATGATATTGGTGCACACATTCTTTACCTAATTATTTGAAACTAAATCATATAATCATATATAAATATAAAGAATGTTGTTGTAGCTGGGACTGACACATCGGCTACTACATTAGAATGGACTATGCCAGAAGTGATCAAGAATTCAAAAGTTATGAGGAAGGCTCAAGAAGAGTTGGATGAAGTAGTTGGCAAAAAAAACATCGTAGAAGAGTCTCATATGAACCAGTTGACTTACTTGGAAGCTGATGCAGCGGATAATAAAGAAAAGAAATAAAAGAGGGGTTTTGTTCAGACTTCAAATATTCCTAGGAATATCGACTATGAACAACGATAATTATTTAGACTTCGGTTTCTCGACTTTAAATAATAATCAATTAAACTTGAACAAGTTTAAGAAAATAATTCTTATTAATCAAATTCAACTGCTTAAAACAATATATGGAAGACTCTTTTATAGACTTGGCGAAAAACCCTAACTTGCTAGTCAAGAAAGGATGAAAAAACCCCTAAACCGGCTCAAACCCTAATTTGTTATTTTTGGCAAATTTTTCTCGACCAAAACTAATGAAAGTACTCATAAAATAAAACTATTTGCCGCAAACGGCGACCCAAACGGACTCCTAACAAAGAAGTTATTAACAAAATAAAAACTTTCATAAAATAGCAAAAACGCCTGTTTGAAGCCCTAAACGATGAAATTTGGCTAAAATATGAAGACCATGCAATTTTGCATGTCTTGATCGTTGACCCGTTTCCAATCAAAATGAACCGCTCTTGAGCTAAATTACGACACTCGGGTCTTTAGCCTCCTAATAGGCTATAGCCTGCTCATCTGCATCAGAAGCGGTGGTGAAGGAGACTTTAAGGTTGCATCCTGCAGGACCATTATTGATTCCACATCGCGCTATTACATCTTCATTACTTGGTGGGTACACTGTTCCTGAAGGCAGTATGGTGTTTGTTAATGTATGGGCAGTTCATACAGACTCAGAAGCTTAGAACAATCCATTTGTGTTTCGTCCAAAGAGGTTCTTCAGTAGTGATGATCATCTCAAGAAATATGGTTACATAGGTAACAATTTTGATTTTCTCCATTTTGGGTCTGGAAGGAGAGTTTTTCCAGGAATTTCTCTCGCGGAAAAAATGTTAATCTACGTATTAGCTTCTCTTCTGCATTCATTTGATTGGAAATTAAATGAGGGAGAAAAACTTGATCTTACAGAGAAGTTTGGGATTGTTTTGAAGAAAACAACGCCTCTTGTAGCTATTCCTACTCCAAGGTTATCAAATCCTCATTTTTATTGAGAAAACTTGAAATGTTACTCGAATAAATTCTTACAATCTTGAGTAACAACCAAGATATCAAAGAAAGATTTAGTACTAAAGTTATGCAGATCTTTATTGATTGTTTTCCTCCTGAAGCGACAAATGATGAAGAGAACTAAGGTATCAGCTCTACTATTCTCCCATCTAGATCAATATGTGCCATTTGCCTATTGACTGGTCTATTTCAAATGATTGTCGTGTGCGAATGTTGTACATAATTATATTTCGTATAGTTGTCATGTGTGATAGTGCTTCATTATTTAAGTTGTATTGCATTCTCCATTAGATTGTTATTATAAATAAACCTGTCATGTATTATGACGAAGAGCGTATATTGTAGTCTACAAGGATCGTTAATGCAAGCAACTACTACTAATAGGACATGCCGATGTTTGATATTTCGTGCTTTCATAAGTTGATTGACATGGGTATGCTGGATTGCACTCGCATACTACTAACTTGTGCACACCTTTCAAAGACCACCACCCTTTTCTTCTCTATGTTGTGCTGGCTAATGGTAAGGATAGAGCTTTGCTCCCTTTCCTACAAGTCATACATCTATAACACAATCCCATATGTAGCTTGTTTGGTTGGGATACTTAAAATGCTTATCAGATTGTTCTTTATATTAAACTCTCTCCCTTAGCTATAGGGTCCTTTAGAACCAACAAAATCGTGATCCTAAATGTACACCCAAAATGGCTGAAGGAGTTTGTAGTACGGCATGTGAATCTTTTACCGAGTGAAAAATAATTCTTATTTACCGTATCTATTTCCTGTTTCATCTGACTTTGGTTATATCATTTTGTTGTTCCATTGTAAATTTACATCTCACTGTAAAAATGAAAAATTGGTGATCGATCACTAGTTAGCAAAGACCACATTCTAGAATAAAAAATTTGTTTCAATTTCTAAAGCAATGTCCATGCTGTCTGTGGGGCTTTGGTTGTTTCAGCACCATATGATGAACGCACTGATTAATTATTGATTACACTGTTAATAGAAGCACATAGTATTGAGTTTAAACAAATTAGCCTAGGATAAGTCCAATGCACCATCACTCTAGGTGTTTGACAACCACTTCAGATTGCTTTCCAACTTCTAAAAGAAAAGGGAAAAAAAAAAGCAAGAACTCAGTTTGGATATATAAAATAAAAAACAGTTTATAAAAATTGCTTATAAGTCAGAAAGTTTACTTTGATAGCTTGTTTAGATGTGCACTTAGAAATTCTTTTTCGACTTTTAGAAACCAAAAACTAAAAAACAAATTAGGTATTGTATTTTAAAACGATTTCTAGAAGTAAAAAATGAACTTATCATAAAGTAAAATAGTTTTATTTCTGAAATCTACTTCTGGAAACGTAAAAGTCCTTATGCATCTTGTATCATGCTTAGAGAAACAAAATGTTAATTTTGAAAAGTATTTGTTCTACTTCACAAAAATGTTCTTTTTTTTCTAGAAATGCTGGTTGCCAATTTAACTTCTGATTTTTTTTCTAGACTTAATTAGGTCAAAAAAATTACTTAAGAAGTATCCAAACACCCAAACAAAGATTTTTACTAGGGATTCAGCCTTGAGGCCTTTACTCACCAGTGTGTTAAAGAGACTGTTCTAATGGTAATAACGGCTCGTGGCCGCAACCATAATAACGGCTATTTTGTCGTATTTTCCATCTTGCAGTGCTCTTTTAGATTTCCCAGCTAAAACCGTTTTTTCATGGCTGTTCTAACATTAACGGTCGGAGATATACCAACAAAGAAATGGAAGAAGGAAATGTTACTAGCGAATTTCATTCCAGACGTTTGCTCTGATCCCTATCTCAACAACAATACTTGATTGGATTTAGCTATCCCCCTTCTAACAGGTTTGTATTTTAGTTTTATTTTCATTTGTGATAATTTCATGCCACTTTTGTATTTGTTGAATGTTCTGACTGACCATAAAAGTCGTTTTTCTCTTTGTCACTGGATTGGCTTAATTCGTGTGTTTTGTATCTCTATTAATCATTGATATTAATTAGTTGTACTGTTAGTAAGTTGATTTACTAATTGAAGTCATCAATAATGTGAACGTTCAGTAAACATTAGTATAGGATAAGATACTAATGAAGGAGAAGAACTGTGGAACACTCCTTTCATAAAGGAATAGTGACAGTCTGATAGAGGAAATTTCTCAATAATTCACTCAACTATTTTACCCGATAAATTAAACTCATAATCTGATTTTATGCTTCTTTTAGATATTATAATATCAGGTGATATTTTACGTACATATTTATTTTCAGTTCACCATCTCTAGGATCATTAACCAGCCTTATCGTAATTTTCTCTGTGGAAATAGTTTAGGCTGGTCGATACTTGCAGGTTCATTTTAGATGATTTCACAGATTTCAGGTTTGTCATGGTGGTGGTGGATCGAAAACGTCATAAATGGTGAAAAGAAAATTAATACCGGAGTCGCGGTGTTAGTATTGGTGCTAATAACTTACATTTTTTTAGTTATCATAGGAGATTGCAGAGGAGGAACAGTGGAGAATTACGATTTCCACCTGGTCCTCGAGGGTTACCTTTGGTTGGAAGTCTTCTTTCCTTAGAACCTGATCTCCATGAATACTTTGCAAAATTATCGAAAATATATGGTCCAATTATCAAACTTCAGCTTGGTAGGATGCGTGCTATTGTGTTGAATTCTTCTTCTGTAGCAAAAGAGGCCCTTAGAGACCAAGATGCCAATTTTGCTGCCAGAGACATACCGACAGCAGTATTGGCTTTTTTTTTTATGGTGGGAAAGATATTATATGGGCTCATTGTGATCAAGAATGGAGAAAACTCAGGAAGATATTGACTCAAGAACTATTAAGTAACACAAGTCTTGATTCCTCTTATTCTTTACGCCAATCTGAGATTAGACGAATGGTGAAAGATGTTTATGGTATGATTGGTACACCCATAAATGTTGGTGAGCAATTGTTTGTAGCAACTGTTAACGTTGTATTGAACATGTTATGGGGTGGTACAATTCAAGGGGACGATAGGATTCGTGTTGGGATTGAGTTTCGGCAGTTGTTTAATGAGATGATTGAGTTGACCCTCAACCCAATGTTTCAGATTTTTTTCCAATTCTTACAAGATTTGATTTGCAAGGAATCCAGAAGAAGGCATGGAAGAGTTTCGGTGAGATGGAACGGGTGTTTGATATGGTCATTAATCAACACTTGAAATTAGATAAGGAGAATAATGGACACAAACATAGAAGCGACAAGGATTTTTTGCAGTTCCTTTTGGAACTCACAGAGAAACATGATTTCAAAACGCAAGTAACTATGAATCAGCTCAAAGCCTTGCTCCTGGTATGTAACTCTTCAGTCATTTCATCGTTCGCTTTTTGTTTGAGCAATAAATTAGTTATTAAGGTAGGACTAAGGTCCTACTCTACTTATTTAAAATGTATTAATTGGTCGGCTTGTAGTCGCATGTTTCATTTAGTTTTAGTAATCCATGTGAAGATGCAACTGGAATGATATTGGTACACACATTCTTTACCTAATTATTTGAAACTAAATCATCTAATCATATATAAATATACAGAATGTTGTTGTAGCTGGGACTGACACATCTGCTACTACATTAGAATGGGCGATGTCATAAGTGATCAAGAATTCAGAAGTTATGAGGAAGGCTCAAGAAGAGTTAGATGAAGTAGTTGGCAAAAACAACATCCTAGAAGAGTCTCATATGAACCAGTTGCCTTACTTGGAAGCAGTGGTGAAGGAGACTTTACGGTTGCATCCTGCAGTACCATTATTGATTCCACGTCGCTCTATTACATCTTCAGTTGTTGGTGGGTACACTATTCCTGAGGGCAGCAGGGGTGTTTGTTAATGTATGGGCAATTCATAGAGACTCAGATGCTTGGAACAATCCGTTGGTGTTTCGGCCGAAGAGGTTCTTAAGTAGTGATGATCATCTCAAGAAATATGGTTACATAGGTAACAATTTTGATTTTCTCCCATTTGGGTCTGGGAGGAGAGTTTGTGCAGGAGTTCCTCTTGCGGAAAGAGTGTTGATCTATGTATTAGCTTCTCATCTGCATTCGTTTAATTGGAAACTACCCGAGGGGGAAAAGCTTGATCTTACAGAGAAGTTGGGGGTTGTTTTGAAGAAAGCAACTCCCCTTGTTGCTATTCCTACTCCAAGGTTATCAAATCTTGATTGTTATTGAGAAAACTTGAAATGCTACTCAAACAAATTCTTACAATATTGAGTAACAACCAAGATTTCAAAGAAAGCTTTAGCAATATAGTTTTGTATCCATATCCAATTGCCAGTCACTGATAATAATTAATAGTAGTAAGTAGTTCAATGCATTTTTCCGTTCAATGCTTATGTAAACGTTAGAAATGAAGCTATAATTTGCTAAACCCTGGTGAAGCTATTTCATTGTGCTGTTCCACTGTAAATTTGCATTTCATTCTACAAATAAATGATTGATGCCCACTTTAGACAAGCCTGCATACTAGGATAGAATTTTGTGGTTCTGTTTCTAAAGTAATCCGGATGTTGTTTGCAGGGGTTTTGGGTGTTTTAGCACCATGTAATGACCGACTAGTTACACAGTTAATAGAAGCACCATCATAAGTCTGTGTATATGTTTACCAAACCAGAGATCCATGAAATGAATGCGCGAAAATCTAAATTTTAATTCTCCAGTACACACCACCCATGGAGCTCTCTACAATCTTTCCCACCTTGTATCCTCTTTAGCTTTCTTCATCTCTTGCATTGTTTGTAGTTGTGAAAGCAACCAAGAAGAAAAGCTCAAAACTGTCTCCAGGGCCATGGAAATTACGAATTCGAACCAACTATTTTGTGGTGGACCACATCATGCCCTCACAGATTTGTCCAAAAATTATGGTTCCCTTAATACCCTCACAGATGTGATATTCTTAGTTGTTATTATTCATCACTGATGTGATATATATCCAGAATGCAAAACAGGAAAACTCATCCAGTGTAGTACATTATAGCGCTGTGTTTTATATTCCGCAAAAAAGTGGGTTGTGACTGGACTAGATATCGTTGCGTCTTTAAATTCATCGGAATCAGAATCTAATTTGATAAAGATGATTCATTTCTCTTGTGACAAAATATTACTTCTACGGGCTAAAAAGTGATCCTAGAAATCATTTTTTTTTTCCAGCTCTACATTTCATTTGGGGTCGGTTGTTCAATTTATGGTCGGATCAAGAAAGAGGGCTACTAGAATAAAGCTCGGAAAAATTTTGTCCACCCACTTTAAAAGTATGTTGACAAAGTAGCAAACTCCATTATTAATCGTCATCAACATCCTGCAAGTTGCAACCTCTCTGATTCCCAAGAAAGGAATTAAATACTAGCTAAATAGCTATTAAATTCAGTATAATAAAAAAAAAAAAAAAAAAAAAAAAAAAAAAAACATCAAACAAACCCTATCTTGATCTTTATATTATACCTCCATAAAAATGAACACAAATGATAACTATTAACTACCAGAAAAACTCCTCTCTAATAAATCTTTTTTTTTTTGTTGCCATTTTTTAGATCAAAAACAAGAAAAACCCATACAAATTTAATTATCAATGGCAGATTCATCAACAATACCAGCAGGATTGACAAGGGAGGAATTTCAAGTATTAGAACCAGTAATAAATGAATATCACAGTACATACACAGTGGGTGCTGGGAAATGTTCATCAATATTATCACAACGTATAAACGCACCTTTAGCCACGGTTTGGAAAGTTGTCCGTCGTTTTGATAAACCACAGATCTATAAACATTTCATCAAGAGTTGTAATCTTAAACAAGATCAATCATCATCATCATCAAATACTACGATGAGGGTCGGATGTTTAAGAGAAGTCAACGTTATTTCAGGATTACCGGCTGAAACAAGCACTGAAAGATTAGATATACTCGATGATGACCGACATGTCACTGGTTTTAGTATCATTGGTGGTGAACATAGGCTAAGAAATTATAGATCTATTACCACTGTCAATGAATTTAATGATCAGAAGAAGATCTGGACGGTTATTTTAGAATCATATGCCGTTGATGTACCTGAAGGTAATACTGATGAAGATACAAGGATGTTTGCTGATACAGTTGTTCGATTGAATCTACAGAAATTAGCTTCTTTGACTGAAGGTATAGCTCGTGATGGTGGTGTTCAAGAACAAGACGGTGGTCATTAACAAAAAGAAAAAAATAGGTGATGCCTTTACTTTATTCTGTATTTTTTTCTTCCTTTTTTTTTCTTGGAGGAGTTGATGTGGAATTACAGATAGATACTTTTGATGGTGATTATGGTGGAATAGACACGCCTTAGAAGGAAATGAAGTTATCTTGTTTCTAAATTAAGATGCCATTATCGTCCTCCTGGTTGGTTGGTGGAGGGAGAACTCAATTTCAAGTTGTAATTGTGCTTTTGTGATCGCAAGAAATGAAGTTACTCTTGTTGAGTAATAATTCTCATCACATGAAAAATGATTTTTTTTTTAATACATGTTTATTTATTGATGTTTTTGGATAACGTATTTTTTATATTCTTCTTACCTAGTTTACCAACAGTCCAACAGTGAAGTCGACTCATCAGCATCTCTTTATATGGGAACCATCGATCTAGTTTAGATTACAATTACAAATACTTTCACCATTTCTCTAAGAATATATATTAGAAAGGAAGTTTTGCAGAGGAATACTGTAATTTCCTATACTAGAGAGAGGAAAACACCATCAAGTTCTGGAATTTCTTCAGAAATGCCTATGCTCATTCATTCATCACAAGTTTAGGTTGGCAACAGATTGTGAGCGTGATTACATACTCTCTACTGCACATAGGATCTCCCCCATTCTACAGACATTGCTCAGTTTTCCCTTCGATAGCAACAGTAACAGTAGGAACAGCAATGGGTTTCTTAATCAACTATTGCAATCAACCACAACCAAACAGATTGCAGTATCTTGCTGCACATCACACAGACTTAAGCTGCATAATTCAAAACTACAACCTGCAACATCTTGCACATCACACCAACTGAAGAAACTACATAATCAAGTGTTCAACCAAAAATCAATGGCCTAATAGAACAATGTGAGCTTTGATAGTGACTTGGCCTCACAATACACCATAGTGCATTTAAAAACAATGAGGCAGAGTCGGTAGAAGCCTAATATGAGAAATAAACTGCACCAGAAACCCTATTAGATTGTGAGACACTGATACACATGAAACAACATCTCTTTTTCTCCTTTTGGTTTTATCAAGTTGCAAAGGATGAGAGATGACAAGAAACAACACCCTGATAATGAGACCGAATTTGCAGATGAAGTTTATTCCATCTTAGTTGCATCATATATATCTCAAACCACACCCTACAACTACACGTTCAACTGTTTTAAAGGAAAACAAACATCCAATTGAAATATAAATCATACTCATATTATAGGCAGAACCTATCTGATTAAACATAGATGTCTACCAGAGCTCCCCCTTACAAGGTATTCTCGCAAATGTTAATTTGTTCCAATTCAATCTCGCATTTATGAAAGGAGTGATAATCAGAAACTGTAATAAAAAACTGAAAAGGCGATCACTTAATGCTGAAACTCTTAATTTTTAATGGGCAAACCGTCTTAAAGACCCTCAAATTCGGTAACCTTACTAATACGACTCTGTTATCTTCCTTATCCTCCACTATACCTCTCTATGTATTTTCTCTTATAACATTGAAACAGCTCCTAAGTCCTAACCAAAAGGAGACTGACATGCTATGGCTATTGACAAACAGAATAAGGTAGCACAATTCGAATATTCTTGAATTACATTAAACTTACAAGCTCAAAAATTCCTATACCCATTTCTTTTCATCAAATTGTTGAACTTCTCCCATTGGACTACAAATCCTAACTCTATTCTATAAGAAAAGTAAGATATCCTAGCATTCATAATTCGTGTCTTTCAAATTTTCAGCAACAATTACGATAGACCAGGATAAGAAAATTCTAATCATTCATCAATTCTGTCATCGGATCATTCATGTTCTCACACTCAATTCTGTTATCCGATCATTCAATGTGTTGACAATCAAACGCATCATGAAATGTATCAGAACAAACATTATGAAAAAGCGAAATTACATTAACTTAAGAAATTGTTTCACAAGGAACAACATAAACAAGCACATTACATATACCCTTATGCACACAAGCAAACCCTAAACACAAGAGTAGAATATAAGACTTTGAAAGTTTAGTTTCAGAGTTTTTTAAGGAATATAAAACAAACCCTAAAATTTCCCAAAAATTAAATTCAGATAAAAATTAGAGAGAGAAGGGATTTGTTTACGGACTGGAATTACTTGGCAACCATTCTGAGAATGAAATCATCATAACGAATACGACCATCAGATCCAACATCAACTTCACGGATCCATTCGTCAAATTCAGCAGCTTCAAGTTTCTCACCAATACTTGTTAGCACATGACGTAGATCAGAAACAGCAACAAAACCAGTAGAATCTTTATCAAGTACTTTAAAAGCATCGCGAAGTTGACGATCAAATGGCTCAGGTTTCATATGCTTAGACATAAGATCAAGAAACCTAGGAAAATCAAAAGGTGTTATTAGATTTTCTTGATGCACAATATCTTTTAATTGTGCTTGTGTTGGATTGCCACCTAGAGATCTCATTAAGATCCCTAATTCTGATGCTGCTATTTTACCATCACCATCTGTATCAAATAAAGTAAATGCTTCCTTCATTGATGCTACTTGATCTTCACTTAGATCTTTCCCCATCTTCTTTATCTACAGAAAAATTTCTCAGATCTCTCTCTTTTCTTCTCTTCTCTTCTGTTCTCTCTTTTCTTTTTTTCACTTCTATCTCTCTCGAAAGGGGATGATTGATTGATGCGAGTGGCGCAGTTTCTTTTGGCCCTTTGTTTTCTTTCGGGGGGTTTTCTATAAAGGTGATTAAGTTTTAAGGATTTGGAGGTGATTAATTTAATAGGAAGGAAGTACATCCTCATTACACTGGATCTTATGGATACAGGCTCTTTCCGACCTTTAGACCGAACACTATGGTGAGGATATAGCTTAGTTTTAGCCGCATTATAAATAAGACCAACCACTATGATTTATTTTTCAACTATAATATCCAAAGATTTAGCTAAGCTCGTAAAGCATATACATCTAATGTATCTTCTAGCTAAGAAATAACGCATTATAAATAAGACCAACCACTGTGATTTATTTTTTAGCTATAATGTCCAAAGATTTAGCTAAGCTCGTAAAGCATATACATCTAATGTATCTTCTAGCTAAGAAACGAAACATGAAAATTCAGTTTCTGTCAAAAAATCCATTTTACGGATATCTAGTTTCCGTATTTGATGTAGGGATATTAACGTGTACTGAGTTCTCGGCTATCCATTACTATTAACAACTCTATGTTATCCGCAGTTAGATCCCAACGGATATATTTTTAAGTATCGATAAACAAACTGCAGAAATATTTGAGTATTTTAGAGAATCACAGTTAAAAAAGAAAGAAAGAATAACACAATAATAAGCCCAGTTCATTGATATCTTGTCACGAACAACAAATATCGTCTCAATCACAAAACCAACAGGATAATGCAATCATAAGTATGGATCTTAATAACCTAGCCCTAGCAGAGCGAGAATATTATCAATAAAAACAAAACGATATTTTGAAGATGTTGAATATAATCGACAATGATGATTCGGAGGATGTGAAGTGATCCAACTCTAATTGTTTTCCCTCAAAGAAGTAATTTAGTCTATTTTTTTTATTTTTAGTTAAGTTTTGAATTAATAATATTATTTTTAATTTTAATGAACTTCTAATGTAGTTTTTGTTTGAATTAATGAAAACTTTAAATTTCCGTTACATCTGTCAGATGAAAACTTTAACCAACGACTTTATTTTCTAAATTAACGATAACGGATATTTATCTAGAAAGTGATTACTAATTTAAAACAATCTTCGTTAATTAAAAATTGAAATTACAACCGCTCATTCGACTTATGTTACAACCGCTCATTATATGAGGCATTTTTTATCAACGTCTTCGTTGGGTAGTACAATGCCCTGCACTAGTATCATGACGTCGTGGAATAACTATCAATACAAATAGTGTTTGAATATTTCCATACCATTAATGATGTTGAAATGAGGTTCGTAATAGAAATTTGATCATTTTCATCTTTGTCGTTTCTCTAAAGATCTTGCTAGAACTTCATCATTAGTTTCATTTCTCATTCGATATCGATTGAGATTAGCGGTTAAAGCCGTAAATTCGTCAACTGATTTGCTTATTGTTAGAAAGCAAAATAACACCCCAGGCACATTACAGTTATTCGGGTTATCGATTTTATTGCAGAAGTTTTCATGAATGCTCTTCCAAAAACTCATACCCATTGAACCATTTTGCCATCTTTCTTCACCTGTAGTCGACAAATAGATAAATATTCCTCTAACGTAAACTCTGCAGGATTAATAAAAAGGTTGAGACATATTTCATAAAGTTTGAGTGGGATATTATTGGTGTAGAAGGTGTGGTTTTGAAATGGGGATGTGTGGGTATATATACGACCGTTGGGTCAACGACTATATTTTTTGAACATTACATCCAACGGCTACATAACAGCTATATTTTTTGAACCGCTAGGTCAACGGCTACATAACAGTTATATTTTTTAACGGTTACATAAGGCTATATTTTATCTAATAAAACCACTCTATGTCATTTTTTCTAAAGACAACCCACCCAAAACATTTGAAACCAACACCTTCAATATGTATTTCAAAAGCAAATGAAAACAAATATTATGTATGGAAACAAAAGAGGTCCGTTCATTATGTTTCATGGATAACCATAATCTGCTGCAATGCCCCTGGATGTATTTTACGTGTCCGCAAGTAGGTCATTGTGGAATCAAAATAGTCATTGAATCACAAGTAGGAAAGATTAGCTATTTGTAATGTCAATATCCAAATTATCGTGAAGAAGCATAGTTGCTAGACGATGTTTCAAAAGCTAAATAAGATGAAAAGTGATGTGATTATAGACGATGGTAAATAAGGGTTCAAACACTCAGACTTGTAAAGATTGATTTTAGACCTAAATTCTAATGCTAAAATAGAAGACTCAAACAAAAGATTATAGCAAGTTTATAGAAAAGACCGAGACAAAGGATTCCACCATTAACCAACTTTTAAGTGATTCAATCTTGATAATTGTGCAACTTTTTTTCAAAATAATAATTGTAAATCGAAAGCATGGAACATCAAGAGCCCTAAGCTAAGCATGCACCGTCAAGAGAAATCACAACTATTTAATCAAAATCATATATTCAATTTTTATTCAATGCAAATAATCATAAAAAGAATTAAAAAAATTAATTAAATAGAAATCACCACTTTAATATTAAGATAATGGATTCCTCCATTGTCCCAGTGTTGGGGCTTAGCTCATCCTGTCCAAAACATTCTCAAGAGATAGGTACTTGGCTTAAAAGTGCTTGAAGAAGAAAAAATACAAGAAAGAACTGATCAAAGGAGTCGTAGAAAAATTAAAATATTTTATTGAACTACGACATACCTCAGACGTAGCTAAGCAAAGACTGATTAATAGTGTATTTTAAAGTATAAACTGTCGCATGTACTATTCACTGGACGGTTGCAATAGGTGTTGAATATGAAAGAATATGCAACGGTTTTTAATAGTAGTTCTTGGCTATCGCAACAATTTCTTCATCTTGTACCTTTCTTTCACGAGTAGCAATAGTTTTCTTTTTTTTCTGAACCTTTTTTCGTCCCTTTTCTGCAGAATCCAACCTCTCTACTTATACTACAAAGGCGAATCTCGTCCCATATATTTTCTTTAATGCTCAAATTACTCTCGGAAATATCTTGTTTTAATTCGAATTTTTTTTTTTTCTCACGATCATCATATCTTGATTCTGATTTTGGTTGGATGATTTTGTTGATGTTGTTATAACGCAGCAGGAAACAACTAGGAAAACAATTAAATGTTGTTTTCTAAGAACACTGATAATTGGAGAAAAAACTTCTCTCTTTTTGGTTTTTTTTATTAATAATGAAAGGAAAAGAATGACTTAATAGGCAGTGCTAAGGTGCCTATTTATAGAAAAACTTAAAAAATTAAATACTACTAGAACTAGGAAATCTAAACCTAAAATAGAATTCTTAAACAACAAGGAAACCTAAAGCTATTATAAACAAATAGAATTCTTAAGCAACAAGGAAACTGATGTAATTTTAGAAGTGGTAAATAAAGATTCGATTCTCGAACTTGTGAA
>JAJJMC010031210.1:4964468-5028327 GCA_023531435.1 Papaver californicum | reverse complement strand
TACTAACTTACTAGAAATTAAGGTGCAAATTAGACACTAAAATGTGTCTATCAGAAACCTAAAACTATTAGAAACAAAACTAGGAAATATTATCATTACTCGTGTCCTACGTCAGTCCCTCACCTCCCACTTGAGAAGAACTCGTCCTCGAGTTATCAACAGGATAAAGATTGGATCCTCTAGAAAATAATCGTATAAATCTGCCACATTAAAAGTACTTGAAATCCCGAAATTAGAAGGTAGATCCCGAAATAGAATAATCGTTAATCTTCTTTGTAATCTTGTAAGAACCATACTTCATAGGTTTCAACTTGCTATAAGTACCAACAGGAAAACGCTCCTTGCGCAAGAAAACCATCACTTGATCACCTTCCTTGCTTCCTTGAGAGCCAAAACTGTTTTTCATGAATGAAATAGAGTTTTGCGTGAGCTGTTTTCCGCGAGATCCATTTTCTGCATCCTCTTTTGTACAATCATATTTTTCATGGTCATCATCAGAGTCTAAGCTAACTTCATTAGTATCAGTGTCTCCACTAGCTGACTTGTTATCACTTTTCCTAGGTACAACTGCTTCTCCAGTAGAAGAACCAGGTTACTCACCACTCTGATTGTCTTGTTGGTCACTATTTTTATGTTCATCTTCCTCATTTTGCGCATCATATTGGTTAATCATATTTTCTATAACTCCAAATACACTGGGTTGAATCATCAAACCTTGTAAATGCTTCGGATGCTTGAGAAACACCAAGAGCCGGAGGATTAGGAAGTGGAGGTGGAGGATTGGGTGGGGGCGGTTCTTCCGACTTGGAAGAGGTTTGCTGGTTTTGATCTGTCGAAGGCTCTGATTTTGCATCTCCCTTCTTTGGAATATTGTCTGCTTTCTTGTCTGTAGGAGGAGCCTCAGGAGAAGATGTCGTAACTGGCAATGATTCTTCTGTTTTTGTTGTTGTATCCTTCCGATCAGTTGAATCATCCTTGTTTTTTCCATCAGAGTGTTGGACATCACTATCCTCCTTTTTGCTTGAATCAGCAGTTGCACTATCCAGATCCGGTTTTACCTGCGCACCACCAGAATTGTCAGCTTCAACTGTTTCCTCACTATTATCGTGCTTGTCCGATGTACTGCCTGTTTCTGCCTCATTTTGATCAGCCAACGAATCTATGTGTTTTTCTTCGACCTTTTGATCTTTGGATTCACCCTTTTCCTGATCTTTGTCTAGCTTCATAGATTGACTCTTATCATCGGTATCATCAGATGGTCCATCACCCTGTTTCTTCGACTCCGAAGTTTGAACATCATTTGATCCACTTGCAGGAGGTGCATGAGGTGAAGGTTCTCCAACTGTTTCTTGGGTATTTACTTTCAAGTCTGATAAATTTATCTGACTAGCATCCATAATTCAATCATCATTTATTTTCATCCCCTTAGTTTGTGCCATCGCAGAAACAGCAGCTGCAAGCTTTCCACGAACGTCTTCTGGCACAGCTCCATCTAGAGCCATATTAAGAGTTTCTCCTTGCTCCATGGCCATCAGGACCTTTCTCTTCTGTTCTGGTGATAGTGTACCAGGCATAGTCACATCAAGCATGTTCATTACCAATTATGCACTCTGTAGAACTTGGCTTTCTTCGTTAACAATAGGAACATACCCTTCCTCTTTGACTACTTCAGCATCAGTTGAGCTATTATGTTTTGATTCATCACTTTCCCCCACTTTTTGTGTTTCAGAGTGGTCGGGTAATTATTTTTGTGATCTTAAACGAACATTAGCTACTTTATCGCGCATAGGAGGTAGCTCATTAGGAGGGTCATCATAAATAATATCATTAAAACCCACTAGTAGCTGATGTATGATTTCTGGAATCTCTGGCTTCGACTCCTCACATAATAATACTGATTTCAAAACCATAACATGCATTTCACCCACTTATTTATACTCGGCCTCAAAATCATCCCCAGAGTCTGCAATTGTCAAGAAAGAAGTACCCTACACTTTGGAAGTTTTGGGACTGTCCCATACCTTAGGACTCAAGACAATCTTGTGACCCATCCACGTAAAGGAATAAACATTCTCTTTACCTCTATATGTGTTGTCTACATAAAATTGTCACGGCCTACCCAATAACACATAACTAGCATCCATATCTACCACATCAAATAACAATTCTTCGCAGTAAAACTTTCTGATGGCCAAAATAACATACCTCGCTCACTTCTTCTAACAGACCCTTCTTAATCCAACTAATCTTATAAGGAGTCTCCCGCTTCTGTGTTGGTAACTTTATATGTTGTACCAACTTCTGAGATATGAGGTTTTCACTACTGCCATTGTCGACTATTAACTTGCATACTGTTTTCTTGATTGAGCAAAAAGATCGAAAGATCTTATGTCATTGCGTGGGAAAATCCTGTTTGGGTGCCAACAATACCTCTCTCTCCAATACACAGTTAACATTTTCTCCGTCCTCTTCTGCCCAATCTTCGTCTTCGAATCCCTCTTCACCTTGCTCTTTTGTTTCATCTAGACCGCCTTTTATCCCATCAACCATGTGTACTGTCCTACCCCTTCCATCTGGACACCTGTTAGACGTATGCCCTGGTTTACGACATTTTTAGCAAATCAAAGGTGTAAGTTGTGTGTAAGGATTGGTACTCTCCTGAACTTCCTTCTGACTAACAGTGGATGGCTTAGTTCCTGGTGTACTACTTACATCACGTGTCGGCACAGAACGTTGAGTAGAGTAGATTGAGTCGAAGATGCATTCTGATTATACGATGAGGATGACCCAACACGATTAGACTGCCTAAAAGGTTGAACTGTACGCTCTGTCATATCTGCCTTCAAAGCCATATTATGTGCCTCATCAACACTCCACAATACTTGCAACCCGATTCTCTCCCTCAACGAAGGTCTCAAACCGTTCAGATAACGCGCAACACGTTGAGTTTCAGTTTCCATTATATTGTTTCGAGCAAAAATTCTATTGAATTCTAAAGTATAATCAAAGACGCAACAATTACCTTGGTAACAATTATGATATAATTGGAACAAATATTGTTCATAATCTGGATGAAGGAATCTGCCCATCATCAACTTCTTCATCTTTCTCCAACTCCTGACAACATCTTTACCCTGTCTTCTTCTATTAGTTTGTAACTGATCCCACCATACCGCTGCGGAAGACTTTAGTTTATATGCAACCAGCTTCACCATCCTGTCTTCACCTATCTCCATCATCTCAAATAACCTTTCGACTTCAGATAGCCAATCGAGAAACTCTTCAATTTGAAGGTTCCCATTAAAAGCGTGCAGATCCGCTTTAAACCGATACTCATCCTCAGGTCTTCTTTGATGATTCCCTTGGTTACCTCTGTACTCATCGTCCGAATCAGATTCATCTGCATTAGCATGCGCTTGGAGATTATCCGGTACTCGACCTCTTCCTCTGCCATCGCCTCTACCTCTACCTCTTGCTGGGTTAGCCCTAGGATGTTCTTATATGATTAGCCGGTTTTCTGGATTCAGAACTTCATTCGGATTTCGTAAGGTGGCCAAGTTAGTTGCGATTTGATTCAACGTCTGTTGAATCTCATCGAACCTCAATGTATGAGTGTTGATTGCATTCCAGATTGCTTCAACACCTGTAACACCCGCACCGTCATTAGGGATTTGGTTTACGTTGTCTCCCATGCCGTTTACCATTAGATCAAACCCTTTAAAATCGAGGTTAGGCTCTGATACCAACTAACGCAGCAGGAAACAACTAGGAAAACAACTAAACGTTGTTTTCTAAGAACACCGATAATTAGAGAAGAAACTTCTCTCTTTTTGGTTTTTTTTATTAATAATGAAAGGAAAAAAATGACTTAATAGGCAGTGCTAAGGTGCCTATTTATAGAAAAACTTAAAAAATAAAATACTACTAGAACTAGGAAATCTAAACCAAAAATAGAATCCTTAAACAACAAGGAAACCTAAAACTATTAGAAACGAATAGAATCCTTAAGCAACAAGGAAACCTAAAACTATTAGAAACAAAACTAGGAAATATTATCATTGCTCGTGTCCTACTTCATGTTACCATTTAAAACTCGAGAAAACCCCTTTGTTGCCTCATTCAGTCCCTAAGATAATATTCTTCCTTAACAAAGAATATTTTCTTTGTTTTCAAGCAAAGCCGAGTATATCTTCTCTGATTTTTTTTTCTTTTACACAGACGAGATATTTTTGGAGTTTAAACCGTGTACAAATTGCTATCATTAAGGAAATAATATATTCTTGCCTTAGCCCTTTCAAAATCTCCTTCAATTCACGTAAGAACAAATTTAAATGTTTACACAAAGTTTTCCCGCCAAACAATCTTTTTATATTCGAGATGAAGGTGTGTGCCCTTATCCAAGGCATGGGTGCCTTTAACACCTTTTGGAGCCATTTTTACGCAAAAGGTTATTCTTCAAAAATATCTAAAAACATATAAAAGAATAATATTAGTACAAAATATGAACTATGAATACAAATATGAGATCAAATAAGACACATAAATGTGGCTATCAAAAAGGTAAATGAACTGTGCAAAAACTTCAAACGTAAAGCCAAATTGAAAACATATTTGTGCAACCACTGTGGAGAAGAAGGTCACCAAAACATGCATTGTCCAAACATAATATGGAATGGTCAATTTGAATGCTCTAATATGATTGAATGCTCAACGCCTAATTGTAAAACTTATATGAAAATGCACACTTCTGAAGCAAAAAACATATATGGAATATAACTGAAAATGTCTTGTGTGTTTTTTGGTGGAATGTACTGATTAAGTGTCGTTGTGGTTTAGTTTGACCAGCGTTTTTAATTTCATGAATACGATGTAATGTTGGTTATTAATAAATGATATTGGTTATTTATGTTGTTGTGGTAATTTTGTTACTCACAAAAAGGAGTCGACTGATTGAAGTAAAAATAAAAAAAACAAGATTACAATACTTAATTAAACCCTAACTTACCTTGGTAGGAAACACGATTAGATTTAGCATGTGCAACAAGCCTTTAAACCATTAGGCGACCCTAGTGGATGAGTTGTGCCTTGCGAGGGTTAACAGACAGATGCACCCATAACCTTTTATTATTATCAAACTTAGTCTTCATCAGAATCTCCGCCAATTGTATTATTTTTCATGAATGTAAGTAGATCAGGAAACTTTGTTTTTTAAAACTTGACAACACTCATCAAATTCAAATTGTCTGTCATTATTCATTATACTTGATTTTTTCAAGCCTCTTTTGCAACATTCAAGCATAAAAATTAGTGTTTCTTAGTTGAAAGATACATAAAGTAAAAGTTCAATAAGTAACAAGAAAATTTTTTACAAATATTTCATGGGTCATTGCTTCGGGACAGCTGCAATTGGAAAAAATGCTTGATTGGAGGCATATAAAATACGTAATTACTTTATGTATTACAACATTCCTATCCCTTATGTTTTCCATTGTTCTTTGGCGAGAATTGCCAAATTCTATTTTGTAGTAATGCCATAATCGGTTCCAGAAGGTTTCAGTTGGTAAACCTCCTTGCCGGACTTTCCGGCGAGATGTTTGGGTGAACCAAGTTTAACTGATAACTAAATCTTATGTTGAATCAAAGCTTTCCATAGAACTTGAAAATGTTTTTTCATGGATTATAACTAGATGTGAAGTGGAAGTTTGGTGCAGAAGAAGTGAAGAATATGTGAATTTATAGGGACATTTGGAAAGGATCCATCGATAAAGTAAATTTTTTGTAAAAACATATTAGTTAAGAACCAATGACTCATATAATAGAGTCGTTAATAGCACAACCACCATAAACAAATAAAACAAAGTCAAACTTTACATTCATTCAAACTTAAACCTGCAACATTGAAGAGGTTGAAGTAACCACTATAAAGAAACTATCTTTCGGTAACTATCTTTCTTTGAAGGTTGGTTCAAGTCTGAACTTGCATATACATCCCTATCTTCATCATAATATCCATATCCATATCCATTTTCATCTTCATCTTCTTTATCATCTTCGTCTTCGTCTTTGTTTTCGACTTCATCAGAATCCGCGTATTCTTCCTCTGCGTATCCATCTTCATAAACATGTTCAATTACATATTCATATCCATCTGGAAATTGTTCGTAATATTGAGCTCCACCATCTTTAGCATCGTTGGGACCTTGTTCATAATAATCGAATGCACCTTCTTCAGTTTGACCAGGAATTTCTTCTTCGTCTAACGACCCTGTATCATCAGATTCTCCTGATGAAGGTAAGTGTACATATTTCGTATCCGAACCTTCAAAACTTGAAGACCCAACTAGTTGTGCTTGGTTTCCTCTTCTACTCTTTGGATTTTTACATGATTTTAAATTTTGGTTTTTCAATTTGGGGATTTTTTACTCGATTTTAAATTAGGTTTTTTCCATTTGGGGCTTTTCAAGTTAGGGGTTTTCAATTGATTATTAAATTTGGGATTTCGACCGAGTGTTTTCTTTTCTGTTGGATTTTGAAATTAAGTTTTCAAATTTGGGTTTTTATAGATAATATGTTCTCAAATATGGTGGTATGTTGGTGATAACATCATATCTTTTAGTGATAAAAGTATGTTAGTGAAGGGGAGATCTAAGTTTATCACTCAATCTATGACTTGTTATTAAGTGTATCACATATGTTTGATAGTTTGCTTATGGTTCATATATTTTACGTTCATTACTTAGCTAGCGACTTATTAAAAGTTCTTGTTATCATCTATTTTAACTTTGTTCAAACTTGAAATTCTATATACAAATCTGATGCCTACATGCTATAATGTTGGAACCCTTTTAATATTAACATATCATACATATATTACGATCAATAAAACATACGTAATATATCTTATTAATAATCTAATAAGATCAGCTTGATTATTATTTATGTGTTTCTAATATGAGCAAGTAATAATTTTTTTGATGCTAGATAATTATATACACACAAAACTTTATTTTCATTTATAAACTAAGTTTCCGACTTATATTATAACTAATACTGATTAAGAAGTAGAGAATAAAAAAATAACCCTTACTATGTAGCTTTTCAATACATTGGACTACTGATCTGTATAAACTAAAAAAAATGAAAATCTTTGTCAATCATTTATCATAATCAAGATTTCCAAGAAAGGGTAAAAATTACCTATAAATAAAGGAGAAAAGATACCTATAAATAAGGCAAAAATCCTCATTAATCTTCATTTTTTTGAGGTCTATAAATCCTTGACTTGCGGATGAACTTTCTTTTGGTAAAGATTCAAAAACCTCAGACAATAACCTATCACAATATTCAAAGATGTAGTAATAAACAAGAAGGCTACCTTCTTTCTTAGTAAATATAATTAAGAATTTTTACATCCCAAGGGAAATTTTTTCCCACCATATCGATAGGATGATTGATTCTCTCATCCAACTTCAGGTCAAGAAATTTAACCGTTGTTATCCGAAGTAACTCGTAAGTCCCACGATAAAACCTATAGTGAGCTCTAAAGACATCACCCAGATGTATTTGTTGACATAAATCAATACTCACATTTTCAAGTTCAAGTTCAGGTTCAACTATATTTCAAAACTAATTAGTGTGACATGTGAGCGTTGATATTATTATAATTATTAAAATATGCCTCATGTGTGAAAAACATAATGTATTAGAAACTACATTAGATGAACACTTTCACGGTGGGAGGCCGACGAAGAACTCAAATTTGACAAATTAGAATGGAAGTGAAGTTAAAATAAATTATGGTAAAATTGTAGGATTGTTAAAAGAAACAAGAAAAACAGTTGAACTATTTCAAGTACCAATTGAAGAAATTGGAAATTCATTTTATTTCTTGTAAAACTTGCTATTGTCGAAGCCGCTATTCCACCTCCAACAATAATCAATTTAAAAATCGTATCATAATGTCAATTTAAAGAAAAATTCCAAATACAATAGAATAAAATGAATTTTGCTACCTTTCCTCTCAAGGAAGGAAATACAGTAGAGAAACAAATTGGTTGAAGGTATGTTGGTGATACACATGGGAAACAACGAAGCTTGTAATTCATGATATGCCAATTCCAAAAGCAATTAAGTTAAAAACCGTTCCATAGTGTGAATTAGATTTATCCAATTCCTCCTCGACAACTTCAAGTATTTATTTTGTGACAAATTTATTTTCTAACAAATTAATTTTTGCTTTCTTCAATTCCGAAATTATAGCTTTATGATATACTAAATTCAGTAACATTTTTGGGTTTGGTTTTGGTTTTGAGGGATTTGGATTCGTGTTTTTTTTTTCTTTTTGTCTATGAACCCTAATAGAGATAATTTATAGTATTTATAATGACATAAAAAGTAAATATATTTTTTTCATAGTGACAGTAATACCCTTAATTAATTATTAGTTAATGATTAATGGTTACTATTAATAATTAGTAGTAATTGATTAAACTTATAATTAGTGTTATAAAAAAATTGAGAGATAGTTACGGTTTATTTAAGGAGAAAAAGAAGAAGAAGAAGAAGAAGAAGAGGAAGTGGGAAAAAACTCGTTTTTTTTTTATTATTATACCAAAATGTAAAATTGAAATGAGGAAGCCGAATTTTTATCTTGTAAATACATATTAACTACATGGATTCAGTTAATAACGCAATTTACAAATTCTTTTATAAAATAATTTTACTTCACTTTTGCTTGAACCCAGTTATTCCTTCATCTTTTTTTTTTTGTGAATTAATCGATTTATAAAAACCGGCTAATTGACTTGGACTAAGTCGTTAAAGGTTGATCTAGGAAGGGATATGCATCCAGTGTAAACCCAAATCACCAGCTTCATAAGAAATACATAAGAAATAAATTCAAAAACTTTTAAAGGACTCGCTTTTGTTGCCTCGTTAAAAACCTTGCCAAGGAAAATCCATGGTGGTAAACCCTTGACTAAGGAAAAGAGTGCAACGCGGTATGTCCATAAAGCTATAACGAATTTAAAACTATCTACAAAGATAAAATTATATTTATAATTCTTCAAATTTATTGAAACTTTTCGATCTCCATCGATACCCAATGAGTTGTCTTCTAATGCTGATCGTATGTATGTCCCCACAAGCAAGTTAAGTTGAGCGTCTTTACTAGTGATATAACTATCAATGTATGGTCCTGAGCCCTTCTACCAATAGTCAGACTAATATAAGTGTCACGATGACTTAACATGATAGAGAATTTTTCCTCTTGGCGATTGAGAATGTCGTTTTAGGCTTTCCTACAATCAAGAACTTATAAAAGGAAAAATGTATCTATGAAGAAACACAAGTAGTTGTGTTAAAATTTATAAAATCGGACCAAGACAAAACATATTTAATATTGATTTCAACATCATGTTATCAAGAGCTGTCGTATTTCCATAAAAAGAAGAACTACCCATATAATTAACTTAGACTAAATACTGATTTTATAAAGTTAACTAATTTAGGCAGTAAGGATAATAATAGAAAAAAACAAGATGCAACAAATAAAATAAACATAGAAAAACTGGTAAACCACTGTACAAACAAACGAACAATTAAAACTAAATCCTTTTTCTAAAACTCTTAACTAATTGTTTATATTTTCGTAAATAAATCTAATTTTGTCTAATCTAAGAGATGAACTAAGAGGTTTAGTTAACAACTAATAACAACTAAATTTAGACCAAACACTATTGAGGTAATCCAAGACTAATATAAACTATAGTTAAACAGAGCCCTAATTGAAATTAAGGCAAGTTGTTGTTCAATCTCCAAACTTGTTGATTCTAGGTTCCTGAATACAATCTAAGAACTGGTCTGATTAAAAAAAAGCGTTCTCCATAAATAACCTCTTAGTATCTTCAATCGTGGGATGTCTCATATATTCCTCATTAACCCAAACATAACAACGTCTATAAGTTTCTTAATATAATAGTAGGTGGATGCACTCATACGGATATAGTCGTATATACTATCAGGAGGAATACTTTTGGAAAGGAATTTCATGAAAAAATACATTTTCATATGTGGGTTATGTCCTGGGATCCTTGCAGCAGCATACCTTTGTAGAAAGTGTAGATCGGCCTCACAAACCTTATGCAAAATCCTTAGAAATAGTGGTTGATATATACCTAAAAGGCCATGAAACTTCTTTGGTCACCACGTATAACCAACATTAAAATAATATTGCATCATCCTTGCATTTGCTTCCATACGACATCTATAAATCGATTCTATTTGCCTAACTTCTCTTGGAAACGGTTGACGTAAGTTATGAGAATCGCTTGATAAAGTATGAGAATATTCCCAGTGTTCTCATCATCAGCGTAATCATTCCCATTATTTCCCCTATTCAATCCCCAAAAATCTTGTTAAAGTCATGGTGCACCTAAAAACAATAACAAAGTTGTGATCAAACAATATCTCAAACAATATCTCAAACAATAACTCTTAAAGATAAATTATATACAATTAAACTATCATCAAATTATACCATACATAAATAAATCATACCAAAGAACAAACCAACCAACCCCCAAGTTACAACAAAACAATGACACACTAGATAAAACAATAATTCAACTAATGAAACGGATTTAAATTAGAGTGTACATGTTTACAGTTATACAATCACTGCGGGAATAAATCAAATGCCATCTAGTGTCACTCAAAGAATCCGTATCCAAATTTTAATATATATTAGAATATAAAAAAAGCTTTGCATTTTCACTAATTTATACATTAGGATCTTACCATTAGCATTACTACCCTCCCAGGAAAAACCATGTGATAAAAATAATTTTTATCTGCCAACGTGCCAATTGCTAGACGTTTACGACTACAACCCGCAGGGGTCTCTAATCACATCATATTAAATAGTTTCATGTTCGGATTGCTGAGAACCAAATGAAATTGTAAATATGTCGCCAGTATATTTAAGACCATACATATCATGGTCATATAAAATCTTCTCAAGCTTCAACGTGTATTCTCAACACTCTTGTGCCAAGTCTTTCCCTTGAGCCTAGAAAACAAAAAGTTAAAAATAAGTTGCATTGCAAAAAACAACAACAAACGAATACTGAAATACAATAAAATCAAATATCCTTCAACCTCAATGCCTAAGATACTATTCCAATCATGGCGCATTTGTGGCCATACAGTTTATATCTTGAACCCATCTAAGTATATATAAGTAAAAAAATCATCGTACTACCAGAAAAGATGATGTAGCCTCTACTTGGGTATACACAAAGGATTATGAAAATTTTCTAGGAGGAGGTACGGTTGGAACCAAGCGAAAACTTCCGATGTTACCAACTCCAATCTCATCGTGGCTGTCTACATGAGACAAATCTGTCAGCAAAGGTCCCATGCTGATGTGTTTTCAGTAACTTGCATACTTTATCTCATATGCCATTTGATATTGCTTATCTTTCACGATTTCCATAGTAGAAGTTGTGCTAAAATCAGAAGAATCACAGGTGAAAATAGAGGGTACCAAGTACACCATAATTTATTCTTAAATCACAAGGATAAATTAGCATATAACTTGCTTGTACTTTTAATTATAAAGATAAAATCAATATAATACGGAAATTAAAAGTAAAACAAAGCACATGTCAAAAATTTTGTTAACGAGGAAAAATGCAAGTCAGAAAACCCCGGGACCTCGTCAAATTTGAACACACACTGTATTAAGGTGCTACAAACGATAGCCTACTATAATACTTCGATCTGGAATGTTGTTGAGAGAGAATAAACCCTTCTGAGATACTCTTTTGCAGTTGTACCTATATGTTTTTTGCTTCTCGCAAGAATCTACATACTTGATTCCCTTAAATGATGTCTTTTACAGCCCTATGAGTTGCTCCACAATCCGTTGTGAAGAGTAGCGCTAACCTTCCTCCAACCGGACGCATGGTGATTTTTTTTATGATTATAAATCAAGGATGTAAAAATCAATTCCCTAAATTAGACAATTCTAAATCCAAGAATAGGGTTTATTCTCTTAAAATCTTATAAAGATATCTAATCTTATATTTACACAAGAATCACATTCTAGATCTTAAGCTAAGATATATTCTTGTGAAAAAACTCACAAAAAATAATTTTAAGAAATAAGAGTTATACTCAACCGTGTTTATAGTTTTCTATCAAATCTGGATTTGATCTGCAATTCTTAAATGCATGGCCTTATACCAGAACAGAAGGATATTAAGATATAAAAGAATTATACACATCACAAATACATATACATGTTACAAAACTATCTTTCTTCAAGATATGTGAACTTATGCTTCACGAATCCCAAGTGAATTCTTTCAAATTTGAACCTTAGATCACGAAGATCCCTAGGTCTTTGGAGAATAAACTTTGCAAAAAGATACACATGACTGTAGGGATTAAGTTTTCATTAGTGATGATTTCTCCAATTTATAGTAATCAATCAAGGCTGGGTTGCTTAAGATGTAAGCAATGAATTTCTTGCACCCAAGTTAATTCTCAATTGCATAATCAAAGTTATTTTCTAAGATACAGAACGTGTTTCTTTGGAAAGAACTTGACTTGCAATGAGGCTATAGTCTAATATTAACTCGACTAAATTCTATGAAGAGAATTACTAGCAAAGATAGCTTCAATCTTTCAAAAAATATAACTAGACTTTCCAATCAAAGGAGTTAGCTAAGAAATAACAATTAGTAAGTGTGTGGAAAATATGCCATGAAATTAAAGAAGAATGAATGATCCCAAAGTAACTAAAGTATGGACCGATTTATTAATATTTAAGGTTCATGACCAACAAGATTTAAATCTGTGAACCAAAAGAGAAGAAAAATAGAACTTTGCCTTTGTTAGTTTGCAAACTCAAATAAAAAAAGGATAAAAATTATATTTATTCTTGTTGGGGTTCGACAACTCACCATATTAGATCTGCGAACCCAAATGCTCAAAAGTCTACATGAGAAATCTCTTGTACAAGGTTCGCGAACTCAAATGACATTAAAACTCATGAGAATTTTTTCTTTTATAGGTTTGCGAACTTACCGCAATAGGTTCGTAAACTCAAAAGACAAAATTTCTCAGAGAGATTCTCTAAAATAGGTACACAAACTCATCGTAATTGGTTAGCGAACTCAAAGACTTTGCCTTGTATTTTGAGTTCTACAATCTTATATTTTCATAAACTCAATTCTTAGGTTTGTGAACTCAAGTGATTGAAAATCATTAGTAGTAAGCTACCAAAATAAAATCTTAAAAACTCAAGAGTTAATTTGCAAGCCTTGAGATTTTAATAAACACTTGTAATTTTCTCTTAGCTTAGTTTTTAGTTATTGACAAGCAAGTGATCTGAAGTATAAACATCACTAGACCTAGCAAGAAACTAAGTCGTGATATAATATTCTTTGAATATGATCATTTACAAAAGTCATCGACCTTTTCTACGATGGATAGATAGAAATGAGTTTGTAAGGAAAGACCAGTCTTCATTACTTACCTCGATGAAGTTCTTCAAATTGATTTCTTCGTGTTATCTTCAATTCTTCATCCGTGTTGAGTAACTCGAAAAATCCTAAGACTCCACTACCTAATCTATTCCAAATTGAAGCTGGCTTTAATATGCTAAATCAAGAAATAGTTATGGCAACTAAAATATGACAACATACTTAACATTCCAAGGCATGTAGATTCATCGAGCATTCTCTCTAACAATATCCCCCTTTGTCAATTCTAATGACAAAACTGAAAATACATATGGACTTTTATAAATATGACTTTCAACATAATCTCCATAATGATTTCTTGATTTTACGAATCTTCGATTTTCTTCTACGGTTCTGGATGTATTCAATGAGTACATATAATTGAAAGATTCAGATTATAAAAGATAATCAAAACTACCCCTTGTAGTTTGCAAGGATGATATAAATTTTGTGCATCATTGTTATCTCAATGAGTAGTATCTTTTTAATCACTTTAACCACAATTAATGTATATTTTCAAACATAAGGTGATACTACTTCAAAATGTGATATGAAGTCCCCCTTAGTCTTTACATGTCACTTTTATGCTAGATTTGACGATGAACGTATAATTTAATTCACCCCCTTTTCGAGATTGCTTCGAAAATATATATTTCATTAGTAGTAAACCACTAATATATCTCCCCTTTTTTTTCATAAAGGTGATTAGAATATGGTTTTATATGATTTAAGCCAATAAGTGAACAAACAATACCAAAGAATCAAGTATACCAACAATGATGATTCCACCAAATTTTATAAGAAAACTTAGTTAATTTCACCATGAAGAAATTAAATGTACCTCTCTTTCCTAAATTCCACGGCCACACTCCCCCAAAAAGATAAGCCAATTAAACGAAAGTTCAATTAAGAACGCTCCCCCCATTTGATGTCATTCTCAAAAGAGAACAACAAAAGTCCAACAAGTACAAATAAAGGATATTCTACGGATTTTCGCAAATCTCATAAGAAGATATAAGCTAGAAACCAATCATCAAAAGTTCCCAATGTAAATCGTTCAAAAAGAACATAAAAGTTAAGAGCACAACCTTCTGAAGATCATCATGATATCAACCACAAATAAAAATGGTAAAAAAAAGTATCTCATGATAACCAAGTGTTTTTGGGAAAAAACGATTTAAGGGTAACATGGGGAAAGTGATAGAGTAGGCAGATGCTAGTTGGAACAATTCGTCTAAACCCTAAAAATTTGTATTGTATAAGTACTTTTAAGATTCGAGACATTAATCTGTAAAAAATTGGATTAAATCAAGGAATGATTGTTCCAATCTTGTTTCAGTCACAAAGGAAGGAGAAGGGTTGATCTATAAGGAGGAAAATATATAAAGGTATTGATATCAATGAAATTAAAAATGAAAATAAGAAATTCTGAGTTTTCTAAGGATGTTGTCAGATGATAGCTCTATGATCGTATATCCTTGCTCTCTTCTAAGATGATTGTCTTGTCGGATGAATGTCCTCTTGTCAATAGGTCGAAGAACCTATTTATAACAATAGAAGTGATGATAGTTGCAAAGAATTGGAAGAATAGAGACATAGTGATCGTGGTGAAAACTGATTGTGCCATGCTGTGGGACTTGACGGTTGTACCGCCACTATTCCATTCACTCCTTCAACTGCCGACACGACTTATTTAATTTCTCATCGTGGGTGTATTGCTACACCGCACGTGTTGTAGGCCGCCATACCAAAACCCTAATGAATATCCCCCTATGTGACATGATTGATGTCTTGAACATGATTAAGTGTATTTTATAGACGTGTATTATTTGGTGAATTGTTGACCTAGTTAGACTGTTAGTCTTAACATATTTATGAATTCTAATATGTTGACTCAAAGCATAAGATATATGCTGAGATAAGCAATGATGCTTAATAGATCATAATCATAGAGAGCCTGATTGATATTGACATTGGTAAATATCGTATCAGCTGAGACAACAAATGATATCCAGATGATCTTATTGGGTTAATAAGCATAAGTCTGATGAGATTGCTGGATCGATCAGAGGATCACAATGTTTGATATGACACACTGTTCATGTATGAGGATCAAGACGAATGAGCCTTATATGTATGAGCATTAAGCGGATGATCATTATGTGAATGATCCTTAAGCGGATGATCATCTGTATGACCATTCACTTGCGCTAGAGTGATAAGGTTATTTTAATTATCGGTAGCAGGACCAATTAAAGCAAAATAATAAAACCCTAATTATGATGAATGAAGGTTGCGATAGATGAAGACAGTGACATATGAAGAATGACCAGGTGGTAGAGGACCGACCAGGTGGTCTGAGCACGGGTCAGTGGTCACGAAACCATTCCTCATTGTCTTGCATGCTATATGATCTCTATGATATTGTTTGGAAATAATGTCTAAAAGAGAATTTTGATGAAAAGACTGAAGACTAAAATTTAGAAAATATTAAAATAATATATTAATATGGTAACATGACCATTCTACATAGCTCTGCGGAGCTTATGGTTTTGAAGAAAGAGGAAGACCAGGTTCTTGATAGAAAGAGCAAAGAGTTTGATGTTCAAAGGAAAACCCTACGTAAGGTTACAATTATATAAAATAATAAAACTAGGAATAAGAAAATAGGGAAGTGGGGACCAGCCATGGGATGGTCGGCCGACCGGCTGGCGTCGGTCCCACTGCTCCCTTATTCTTATCTCTTTCTTCATAGCTCTTCATTCTTATTTGCATTAAGACCTTATATTACTAAAGCCTTATATATCGTTAAAGTCGTATATCACTAAAGTCCCTATATGATAAAGGTCTTATGATTATTCACATGTGAATGAATGAAATTTTTCATTGATTTTCGTCGTTAGAAAATTTCAGACACAACGCTATTTAGTAAAAACGTTGTAGATTTTTCATACGGTGTCCATTTTTGATGATCAACCCCAATTCGGAATCGAGAAGTCGCCGGCTACATTAGCTTTGAGCTCGTTTCTTCTGTCAAACGAAGCAAATATCAACCTTCCATGAACTTTTAGATGAAATTCTGACAATTTTCAGCTTGTAGTTCTTTTTGTTTTAGGCCATATCTCTTAGACCGTTACTCGGAATGAGATGCCCTTTTAGTATGTCGTAGTAGACATGTAGGGGAACATATGTTGTTTAGAATATTTTGCCCCATTCTACACCCATTGCTACGTTTTTCTATGATTATCATGATGATAGTTAGAAACTGGGCGTTGACCAATATTAAGGTTTCGTTGTATTTCGACCAGTATTGGGATTTTAGTGCGACCAATATTGGAAATAGGTAATTCTAGCTCAACCAAATTACGGATTGGTCAATTGGAGCTTTCACTTTGCACTTGGCGTGACAACGACTTAGTGCTTATACAAGACTGCGATGCTTCGAGTGCATTCGTGTGCAACTTGCCGTGAATCGTGATAAATCAATATTAACCAAATAGGGTTTAAGTACTGATATAGAGAATTCTAGGAATTTATCCTGAGAAAATAGCACTAGAATTTATATGATTTGCTCTATACTAGTAGGAAATCTATCTAGGAGCATTGATATCCATTCGGGAACAAAGACGTGTTTTGGATATTTATTCTGTATAGTTAGAGATCATCTGGGAAACGATTATAATAAACACCAGTGATACTTTGAGGACAGCGCTGCTCTATGCTAGTGATTAATTCTTCTAGGAGCCGTCCAATTATTGTAGAGGAGTAAACACTGAGTTTTATAGTACTAGTGTCATGTGTAAAATATTAAAAGCTCATTCGGGTGAGGCTCTAATATTATATGTGTACTTTTAGAGAGAGAGCATAGAATCAGTATGAGATGCATGTAGCAAGAATTTGATATTTTAATTCTCTTGTGGAATATAAAATATAAATTTTATGCTTTTGATCCCGGATCAGTAGCATATATAAAATTCTATTATTCTACGCTTCTACAGCAGAACAACGACGACTATACTATTTACTCTTTGTTAAAAATCCACCATCTACACTAAGCAATACCAATTTTCCTTAAAAAGATTGCTTGCTTCTTCTAACCTATAATTTTAAGAACTTAAACATATATCAAGTTAGATAATATGAAACAAAGTCATGGTTTATGGCTCATCATATGCATGAGTTTTGTCTATAGAATACCCAGATATGTATTCCTTATTCATATTTTTACATATGGATTGTAAACACCACTATTATAAGCAGTCAATCTTTAATCTATTATTACTTAAATCTTATGGAAGAAATTAAAGATGAATATGGAGGTGAAAAGTGCACATGCTGAACTAAAGTGAACGATGCTCCCCAAATATATATAATTATCATATCTTGATAGATATACCTAAAATCGTTACCTAGGTTTAGTACCAACATCATGATTAAATAAATTTATCTAAGTGCATAAACTTTTTAGCTTATCATGTAGTTATTCCCATGGATCTTGTTCTCGATTCTTTCCTTAGGAGCCAGAGGCAGAGAGAACCCTACATATAACAATGTTGATCCCATATCGAGTCATTACATTTTCGACTTACTATTAACGATGTGGTGGTACCTTGAGTTTCGGATTTTTATTTATTGTGACTCTTAACCTTTTATAGGTGCTTGCAAGATAATTATGACAATCACTTTGGGATTTATAGTCATAAAAACCATTAAACAAAAGATAACTTAACCTTTTGAGTATGGACTCAACTCCTTGGAGCAAGAGCAATCAATAAATGGAGGTGAATTTTTTTGTCTTCTCAAAACAAATGGGTATCAAATTTCAAGTAAAATATTAAAACAATTAATCAAGATGATACTAAGATGATACTAGGATCCTCACCAAATCACTTAACGAAACATTAAAGCGCAAAAAGAAAAAGAATATGATTTTGGTAATAATAGATCAAGGCATCAAAAGGATAGTAATATAATCAAGAAATTTGGTCAAGTCAACATACATAACTTTTAGAGAACTCTTCATGATTGTTACAGCTTCACCAATCTTTTACCCCATAGGCTATTAAACGTTTATCTAACAGATTATGTGCCCTAATTCTTGTGTTTTCCTCACCACTTTTGAGACTTGGGAATTCTTGGTGAAGACGCACTTTCAACACAATCAAGTTGTGTTTGGGGCCTGTTGGCGAACAATATTTTGTTCACCACATGTGATTGAAATAACATCTCCTACATCTATGGATTTTTTCACTACAAATAGGTGTTGTCCAGGCTTGTTTCTTCTTCTTCTTCTTCTTACTTTTCACCTTGGATTTTTCTGTTAGATCCTTTTCCTTGTCTTTTGTTTCTCCATGGAAATTCTTTGGAATCCACTTTTTGGATGGGTTTGACAACAATTGATATTTTTTTCCAATCATTCTCTCCAAGATTTGTTGGGAGAAAACTGGATCGACTTTCCTTTTGCAAGTCAGTCTTTCTCCAGTTGGGAATATCAAATCTTGTCCTCGCATTCACAAAGTTATTTTCTGCTCTATAATATCGATGATTATGAAGGGACCTTGTAGAGCGTTTATATAAAAACCTTGGCTTATCATTATAATAATTATTTTGCCTAACAGCTGGACCTATACAAACTGAATTATCAAGACAGGCAGTCTGATTGCTTGAAGTGAGTTTAGCCACTTCTTTTGACACCCGAGTTAGTGTATTTAAAATCATATTGAGTTTCTCATTCCTTTTATGGAATATGTAACTTTTTACAGGTGCTAATGGTGAGTTTTTGACAAGGTAGAAAATTGTAATATTGTTTTTGACCAGCTGCAGAAGCATGAAATAAATATATATGAATTTCTGACCCGACATCAGAATTATGAATACATACTGCTATCTTACATTCCGAAAGAGAATTGAGAATACTTATTCATCTCATATCTACATTGGCCCTATAGCCTTTTTATATATAAATGCGCCTACAAAATTTCAGGGCTAAACCCTTGTTATTTCATGTGCACCCGTGCAAATTACTTGAATTAACCGGAACACACAGATTATGCAAAATTAATAACATTCTGAATGAGTGATATGTCATCTTTGAATGAAAACGCAAATTAGATGCATACCATCTAAATGCAAAGTCGCATCGAACATTATCTCAAGTCGCAAACTTCCACGGTTGAATTCCTCGAATATGTCATGTATGCATTGCATAGAAGCTAAGCGCAATGCCAACAATACATCTCATGCGTCTGAGAAACCGTGATCAGGCCATAGCATTGGCCACGACACTAGCCAGTGCTAATGCTAGCAACACATAAATAATAATCACAACACTAACAAATACCATCCCTAGCAAGCCCTAGCCACGCTCCTCATGCACTAACACAAAATTTCCAACATAATTAGCAACAGCGCTAGCGCTAGCAACAGTGTCAACATTGGTGATGCTAGCAACGACGCTAGCATTTCCCCTCTTTTCCCCTTTTCTCTTGTGTGTCATCCTTTTTTGCGCGTGCCAGTGCCATTCCTAGTTTATACGTCTTAGCATCATTCTTCGTTGCTAGCACCATCACCTAGACCACAACCACAATACTGGTATGTGCTAGCAACACCCAGATCAAGCCTATGACACTTATATGCATCATTGTCGCTAGCACAAATTGTATGTTACAAACATGCTAGAAATGTACCTTTGCCATGCTGAGTTGGCATAAAACTTACTAGTAATATTATGTTACAAAAAAACTCATGTGCTTCGAGTCCATGACTCCACTAACTCCTATGAGAAATCAAAACATATTACATGGGGGGATTCTTCATGGGTATTGATTTGGTGGTTTACAGCAACATGCGCTGTGTCAACACCTCATGATATGAAAGTTACAAAGTAGTGGTGACGGTTGAAACAGTTAAGGAGATAATGGAGTAATGATTTCCAGAAACTTCCTGGGCGGTTATACCATTATCCCCACAATCTCCATCTCTATATCTCCTCACTACCTACACAACTTACAAGGAAATACGTGTGTTCCCAAACTACTATATATAGGCTACTTAATCCATTTCAGAAAAGACGGAACGACTACTTTCGTGGTTTAGGCTTGTCTTGTATGCTTTTGATTTCCGAGTCTAAAGAAAGAACTTTTACAGTACATTATTTTGCATATGAGTAAATTTTTAGGTACAAACAATTAACGATCACAATGGGAGATCACTCTCTCGATTATTAAACTATTTGAAAATCAATTTCTCAACTGTCAAAGATGGTTGGCCTTAGGTCGGATTCAACTACCACTAATTCTAGCGTTTCCCCTGTCAACATCAATGGTGATGCGCACAACTCTTCTCCAACAATCAATGGCACCATCAATCCGAGCCACATCAACGATAATACCGAAGGAGATGAAACCCCAATAACCCTGGCTGAATTAATGCAAGGTAAGAGTCTTAGGCAAGAATTCTAACAAGATTTGAAGACATGGTAGGCGCTCTATTCTATTTTCTTGTCAAATTAATAGAAGAAGTAGGGTGTCGTAGCGTTTTTAAACGAGCCCCAGATTCCACAAAACCAGGGACAAATTTTTTAACCGGCGCTTCCCCGCGACACGATATTGGGAATTTCACCACTACTGAAAAACCAGTGGACCAATAAGCCACGATTCTAACTGAGAATTTGTGTGAGCTTATTCACTTTTCCAAAGATCAACATGTTGATACCTTTTCTGCTCTCAACCGCATAGTCGTGGATGCATGCCTGACACCTTCCCCGATGGAGACGGAAATAGTCATGTCAGACAACCCAACTATAAACAACGTCACTTTCACCAAGGAAGACATGATGGATGAAGAGGGTCACAACCGAGCTCTGTATATCACTGCTCATGCTAAGGAGTTTGAATTCAGAAGAGCCCTTATCGACACATGAGCGAATGCCAATATCATTACACTCAGGACGCTCAAAGATTCCCAAGTCCTACAGCGTCTGATCATACAACATCCATAATGATGAAAGACTTTGAAGGTAACCGCACTAACTCCTATGGCCATGTTTATTTAAACTCACAAGTCGGTCCTAGCATGTCCAAGGTAAAATCCTACATCATTACGAAAGATCCCGAATACCATAATATGATACTCGTGGTTACATGAAAACAAAGTTGTCCCTTCCACATACCATCAATGCGTGAAAGCAGTGTTGAACGGGAAAATCATGCGCATATTAGCGTCACCGTCACCCTACACTCCAATATATGATGCTGATTTTTATAAACCAGAGGATGATGTCATCAAACCGTCCAACAAAAGTTACAGCACACCGCTACCTGACTGGGCATCGATAGCAGACAAACCATCAACTCCCGCCGTAATAACTAAGTCATCGGGAACGACCTCTAATGTTAGATACTCCGGATACCTATATGGAACCAATCTAACACCCCATATGGATGCCTAACATCGTCCCCGTCAAGAAAAAAAATGGTCGAATAAGATGTTGTGTGGACTTCAGGAACCTGAACAAGTCCTGCCCCAAGGATGACTTTCCTCTCCCAAACATCGACATGCTTGTAGATGCCACCAGTGGACACGGGATATTCTCATTCATGAATGGTTACATTGGCTGCAATCAAATAAAAATGTACGAGTACGATGTTGAGAAGGCTGTGTTTCGTACTTCTATCGGGAATTTCTATTACACGGTGATGCCATTTGGATTGAAGAATGCTGACGCTACTTATCAAAAAGACATGATAGCAATCTTTTATGACATGATGCATAAGCAAATAGAGGATTACGTCGACGACGTAGTGGTAAAATCCAAAACCAGAATGTCCCATGCATATGTACTACGTCAAGTTTTCAAGAGATGCCGTGAATACCACTTGAAAATGAATCCGCTGAAATGCGCCTTTGGTCTATCGTCCGAGAAATTTCTGGGATTTCAAGTAACAACAGTGGGGATCAAGGTGGACCCAACCAAAATACAAGCTATCACCACTATGCCACCACCGTGCACTACAAGAAAACTTAAAAGCTTCATGGGAAAGGTATCATATATTCGACACTTTATTCCCGGACTAGCCTAGTTTGTTGCTTCGTTTACGCCCTTGCTAAAGAAAGAAGTAAGTTTTTTCTGGTCATCTAAACAACAAAAAACGTTCCATCAAATCCAACAATTATTTTTGTCATCGACTGTAATGAAGTCTCCAACTCCGGGAAAACCGTTGCTCATTTACACGGCCTTCAACGAAGTTGCCATAGGAGCTCTACTGGCTCAAGAAGACGACATGGGTACTGAATGTCCCATCTATTATGTCAGCCGTATATTGAGAGACGCAGAGCTAAGAAACCCCAAGGTTGAAATAACATGTTTATCCCTGGTGCATGTTATTCAGAAGTTTCGGCATTATCTATTGGCGAACAAACTAGTGTTGATGGCTAAGAATGATTCTATAAAATTCTTGATGTCAAAACCTGCTCTCATAGGACGAGGCGTAAAATGGTTGTAACAAACGTGTGCTTTCGACATATCATGCGTATCCCCAAAGGCAATAAAGGGGAAAGCGGTCGCAGACTTGCTTGCGGCATTTCCAGGGGAAGATGATACCGCGATACATGATGACTTACCCGGAGAATTCCCAGACATCTCACTTGCAGAAGAAAAAGCTTGGTTATTATACTTTGACGGCTCTGCTACCGCAGTAACAACACGAGGGTGGGGGTATTGTGTTAGTCTCACCAACTGGCGAAGTTTTATCGTATTCGTTCAAGCTGGATTACAAGTGTACCAACAACTCCATCGAATATGAAGTTTTTCTACTATGATTGTCACTGGCAAAGCAAGATGGAGCTACATGTCTTCAAATAAGAGGAGACTCAAAATTACTAGTGAACCAGATGAACGGGGTATATTCTCTAAAAGAACAAACCTTAGCCCTGTACAGGGCAGAAGCACAAAAGCTCTTGACTCATTTTGCTGACGCAACATTCATACATACGGGATGCGCCAACAACAGACATGTTGACTGCTTGGCAACTCTAGCCTCAAAGCTTCAGTGTGAAGACCCGGAGACAACCCCATTGTACAAAGATGTACCATGCCTTCATCCTGGATGGACAAGCCTAATGAAGAACAAACCAACGAATGGAGGATGCCTATTATCCAAGAGCTCAGTAACTCACATACCCAAGGAAAGGTTAGTCTTAAAGATTTAAAGAGTTTCTTCATTTTACATGGGTTCTTATATCATAGAAACTCGGATGGATCTTTGTCAAGATGTTTGGGAGATGGTGAAGCGCAAAGACAACTTAATCGAGTACACCGTGAAATGTGTGGACAAACGCTAGTAACAACCCTGTACAGATGTCTTGATAGACACATTTTTGTGTCTTATTTGTCCTACATTCTCTGTTTTGTTAGCACTTATTTTGTACTTATTATGGGTTTTTGTGTCTTTGTAGGTATTTGTGGAAAATAAATATTTGTGGAAAAATTGGCTCAAAAAGTTGTTACTGAAAAATTACTAAAGGCACCTAGTGAAAATGTTAAAGGAACCCACAGTTTGGATTAGGGGCACCTCTTCTTTATTTCAAAAATCCGAAATAGGCGGGAATAACTTTACGCGTGAAAGGATTCTGGGAAGCGATTTTTATGGGATAAGAAGTGGATTTCGAGTTATATATATGAAGGAATAGTCAAAATGTATCAATACACGTCAGGTATGAAGTTTTCTCCCGAGAAAACATGTTGAAAATTCAATTTATGGCCTGAAAAGGGTTTATTCCCTGATTTGGGATTTACACGAATTGGAGTTGGTTTTGGATTGTGTTTTGGGTCCTTATCAAGTTAGGAGGAGTTGTTAGGGTTTACTAAACCTATAAATAGCAAAGATATCGAGTAAAAAAGGGGAGAGCTTCAATTGAAAAAAAAAACATGAAGAAAAAAATATTGTTGATGTTGTAGTGAATAACATGGAATAAGCGACGATTTCTTCAACTGAACAACAATGGATATCTTCACATTTGCTATATTTATCTTCAGCTGCAATGGTTTCTTCAACCAATCTGCAACAGATATCTTCACACAGCAACGTTTATCTTCAGCGGAAGCACCTTCTCTTATGTAACAGTGGAAACAATTGTCTGCAACACCATTACATTATTGCAAACTCTCTGTTTACACAATTTTCACTCTTTTCATCTTTGTAAATAATTTTTGAGCCATGAATACACATTTTGAGAGTGTTTAAAACATGAGGAGCTAGACCCCATTGCTGAGGCTACGGATGAAGCTATTTTTCCAATAATAAAGTGGTATATTTTTATCTTATTAATTTTTTGTAATTCTTTTATGATTATTTGCTTTGAATTAAATTTGAAATAATGATTTTTATCAATTAGTTGTTTTTTCTTTTGATGGGTCATGCTTAGTTTAGAGCTATTGATATCTCATACTTTTGAATTACAACTATTATTTTGAAAATCTAACTTTGGAAATATTTAGAATCAATTGAACGTATGAGTTGCAAGATAATTATTAATGCTAAATCACTTGAAAAATTGGCTAATGGTGGAATCCTTAATCTCATTTCTTTCCATAATCTTAAATCATCTTTAATTTAATCATCTTTATTTTTATTTTTAGTGTTAAGAATTAGGTTTAAAAATTAAATCTTCACAAGTATGAGTATCGAATCTTTTACCACTATTTCTAAAACACACCACGTCTCCAACGTCTTGGGCATTATTGGCCCACCATGGAGACCCAATCCCGATTTTTGTAGGAGTCTTGCTCTAATTGTCAGATCCCGCCACAGCAGTCGGAAATACTAACTATACACCATGCTGGGGACTGACAAGACCCTTATGTGAAATATCTCTAGGATAATGTCCTGCCTCAAGAAAAGCGGGAAACGACATGTTTGATCCGGAAAGCCAATAGATCTGTCTTTCATGAAGGAATTCTCAATCGAAATATCTTTGGCGAAAATTTGTTGTGATGCTTGGCAGAAAAAGATATTCAGACCATCTTAAAAGAAATACACGAAGGGGAGCATCAGGGCAAGAGAAAATTATTTTTCCAAGTCCATGAGAAATATTATTAGCCAACCATGGAGGATGATACGACTTCATTTGTTCAAAAATGTCACCAATGTCAAATCCACGGTAACCTCATCCACACACCTTGCCTTCCCCTTCACTCAGTAAGTAGACTTTGGCCATTTTATAGCTGGGACTGGATCTCATTTGTAAAATCAATCCACCCTCGTCAAAATAACATGAGTACATACTCACTTCCACAAAGTACTTCACCAAATGGGTCCAAGCTGTACCTCTGAGGAGCAAGACCGGACCAACCATAACATCCTTTGTCAAGGAACATATATTATGCAGATTCGGGATACCAAAGCACATCATAACGGACAATGGTAATCCATTCGTAAATAAACATGTCCGAGCACTACTCGAGGGATATGGCATCAAGCAGTTATTCTCCACACCATATTACCCCCAAGGGAATGGGCAAGTTGAAAGCACCAACAAGACCCTCATCAGAATTCTAAGACGTACTGTTTACGACCACCCAAGAACATGGCACAAAAATTGCCTATGGACTTATGGGCATACAGAAATTCTCCAATAAGTTTTACAGGGACCTCACCATATTCTCTTGTATATGGGGCCGACGTAATTCTACCTGCAGAAATTAAAGTCCCATCATCCAGGATTGCAGCAGCAAGATTGGGACGAATCTAAAATACCCAACTCCCGAGTAGCAAATTTAGATGTACTCGAATCCAGATGAGCCAGAGAAGAAAAATATGTGAAAATTTATCGACGAAGAATATCCAGAGCATACGACAAAGCAATATAACCACGGGTGTTTCAAGTAGGGGATCTGGTACTCAAAACATCTAAGCATATTCAACAAGATATGTCTGCTCCAAAATTTGCTCTAAAATGGGAAGGGCCTTATGTAGTATCTAATGCCATGCCAAGCGGGTATTACGAGATCGTAAATATGAATGGAGGAACTGTAGGGACAGTCATCAATGGTAAATGGCTCAAGGCATATTATGCCTAAAACACCTTCACCTCTCACAAGTTCAACATAACTTCAAATATATATATCTACATATATATATATGAGATTTCAAATTCAAAACCGATTATATTTATCCAAATCATTTGAAACATTCTTTATTCAAACCATTCAATAAAAAAAAAAAGATAAAAAAATAACAAAAATGTTTCACTACACGTCATATGGCCTAGAACAAATATCTAAATCGAGGGAAACTGCGGTTGTACAAACTTCCCAACCTTCCCCCGTATCTCTCCGAACGATGTTGCAGGTCTCGAGTCATCTCCTCAATCTTGTATGACTCCTCCTTCAAGGCCTTTTCCTTTTCCAAAGCTGTTACATGATCTTCTCTGAAACTCTCCAGATACTGACGCAACCAGTTTATGTTGAAATGGAGACCCTCACAGGTAGTCAAAATCTCGTTCCACTCGTGGGTTTTGTAGTCCGAAATATTATACAGAGATGTGTTATCCATCTCGTCAATAATAGGCAAGAGCCCTGTGACGGCTGTTACGAGAATATGAGGGTAATTTTTCACCTGCTCGGTTATAGCAATGTGCCCGTATTTCTCCCATATCTTCGTTTAGAGGTCCACGTGGCACTTCGGCATGACAAGTCCTCCCACTACTTCATACTTACGAGATATGGATTCCATTTTCAACTTAAAAGGGAGCCCGACGTTGGGATAATCAGGAATATGAAGGCTCAAGTCGGTGTTTGCAAGAGAATTCATGGGATTAGGGAGATTCTTAGGATCAACATCAATGTTTGTGCCACTATTCACTGGTACAAATTCTTCATCCTCCTTAATTTCGACATGTCCGATCTCTATCGCCTATTACAACCAAACAAGCATGGAACTATTATAGAAAAAAAAAGAGGAACGATTTCAGGAGGGAAGAGAGTTCTGCTTACCATTGTTTTGAGGCTCCTAGTTTTCACACGCCGTTGTGGTACTTTTTTGACTCGAGAAACCTAAAGAAATGTATATAATATCAAATCATCTTTAAAATTTTGTCATGATCATACATATATGAAGATCTTGGGGATGAAGAGAAACTCACTGGGGATCTTGACTCAGGAGCTGCCCTGGTTCGAACTACCGTCATTATCAAATATGTTGCAGTGAAAGAAGTGATGATATTTTATACTCTAAAGGAAAATGAAAGTAAAAAAGGTTAATGATATCTGATTGTTTAAATAGGCAAAGGTGGGAAATACTAAAAATTCAAATATATGGAATATTCTGAGGTTTATCCCGAGGAGAGTGGGTCTACTGTTGACTGAAGCTCTGGGACCAACCGTTGTACAAGAAGGGATGATAGACCCCGCCAACGGACCTGATATGCTCCCAAATAATTCAGCTTGTGCGGACAAAGTTTACCCATGCCCCCAACGCACCAAAAATTATGGCCATGATTCCCTTTGCCTGTACGGACGGTCATGCCTGTGCTAAGCAACCTTGATTATAACTGCTAAGCGTGAGTTCCCAATGTTGCCTATTGAAAAACAAAAACAAAAAACAAATTTTTCGTTAAAGCTTGCACCAGCAACACAAGTCTACAACAACATCATGGAGGTAAAGCTGAGTAGTTATCTCCTTGTTCTCTAAATTTGAACTTCCGAAATTATATGGTGTCACTGGCAACATCTAATGCTTACCATGAAACATTACTGTTCCACGCTAAGCAGAGGACTTAATATTGATGGTGATTTTTTGACAAGGTAGAAGATTGTAATATTGCTTTTGCTCATCCGCAGAAGCATGAAATAAATATGTATGAAAATCTAACCCGACATCAGAATTATGAATACACACTGCTATCTTATATTCCGTAAGAGAATTGAGAATACTTAATTATTCAGCTCATAGCTACATTGGCCATATAGCCTTTTTATATATGAATTCTCCTACAAAATTCCAGGGCTTTACCCGGCTAAACCCTAGTTATTTCATGTGCGTCCATGCAAATTACTTAAATGAATCGGAACTCACCGATTATGTAAAATTATGAACATTCGGAATGAATGCTATGTCATCTCTGAATGAAAATGCAAATTAGATGCATACCATCTAATGCAGAGTCGCATTGAATATTATCTTCAGTCGCAAACTTCCACGGTTGAATTCCTCGATATGTTCTGTATGCACTGCATAGAAGCTAAGCATAATGCCAAAATTACATCTCATGCGACTGAGAAGTCGTGGTTAATCCATAGCGTCGGCCACGACATTAGCAAGTGCCAATGCTAGCAGCACATAGGTAATAGTCACAACACTAGCAAATTCCAGCCCTAGCAAGCCCTAGCCACGCTCATAACGCACTAACGGCAAATTTACAACATAATTAGCAACAACGCTAGCGCTAGCACCAACACCAACACCAGTGTTGGCGCTTCTATCAATAACGCTAGTACTTCCCCTCTTTTCCACTTTTCTTTTGTGCGCCATCCTCTTTTGCTCGTATCAGTGCCATTCCTTGCTTGCACGTCTTAGCATCATTCTTTGTTACTAGTACCATCACCTAGGACATATCCACGATACTGGTAGGTGCTAGCAACACCCCGATCAAGCCTATAACACTTATATGCATCATTTTCGCTAGCACAAACTGTATGTTACGAACATGCTACAAATGTGTCTTTGCTATGCTGAGTTGGCATAAAACTTACTAGTAACATTATGTTACAACAAAACTCATGTGCTTCGAGTCCATGACTCCACTAACTCCTACGAAAAATCAAAAAATATTACATGGGGGTGGGTTCTTCATGGGGGTGTGGCAACACCCCATGATATGAAAGTTACAAAGTAGTGGTGACGGTTGAAACAATTAAGGAGATAATGGAGTAATGGTTTCCAGAAACTTCCCGGGCGGTTATACTATTATCCCCACAATCTCCACCTCTCCATCTCCTTACTACCTCCACTACTTACAAGGAAATACGTGTGTTCCCAAACTACTATAAATAGGCTACTTAACCCATTTCAGAAAGGACAGAACAAGCTTACCATCAAAAAAATCTTTGACATTCTCCATAGTTCAATGCTTCTATATACAATTCATCATACCAATTTCCTCAACTTTCTATGATTCCCTCCCCTAAGATCAACCCATCTTCTCTCCTTGTGATCGAAGTAGGACGGAACAACTACTTTCGTTCTTTAGGCTTGTCCTGTACGATTTTGATTTCCGAATCTAAAGAAAGTACTTCTACAGTATATTGTTTTTCCTAGGGGAAAATTTTTAGGTACAAACAACAGGTGACATGTATTCCCAGAATAAACAAAGTGTTTAGTGACATAAGGAATGTGACACTTATTGTTACTTGGATGTAGATGTGCTTGCTTTGAAGCTTGATCGAATTTTCTCTTTCTATCATTGACTGAAGGTGAAAGTATTTTAATCTTGACATCAGTGGAAGCCTTTGGTTAAGAAGAATATTTATCCTTTACAAATTTTACTCCTTTGCTATTTCAAGGAACATCTATTCCTTTATATCCCAATCCTCGCGTATCATGATGATATTTGTTTTCTACTGACATTAAGGTTAATTTTTTCTAGTTATTATTGATTTAGGTAAAGAAACTTAGAAGTTCTTAATTTAGTACTTTGATCTCAATACTTTCTCTGATTCCCTTTCTAAGATCAACCCTTCTCCTCCTTTGTGAAAGAAACAATACTCGAACAACCATTTCTTGGTTTAGGCAAGTCTTGTTCGATTTTGATCTCTTGTAATCATACAAACTTCAACTTACCCATCACTTTCACTTTCTTTGTTTTTAATCTAAAACAACAAAAATTTCTAAAATCATTGTCAACAGGATGAAATCACTTATGGAGAAGATTGTGTCTCCTTTCAAGATGCATATATCTCTCGAAGATTGATAAGTAAAACCATTGTTATCGCTCAAGAAATAATACATTTTATGAAAAATAAAAAAGGACAAACATGATGGATGACTCTAAAGTTAGATATGTCTAAGGCTTTTGACAGGCTCGAATGGAGTTTTAATATTAAAATACTTAGGTATTTTGAGTTTGCTGGAGAAATATGTGATCTAATCTATCAGTGCGTTAGTACAAGAACTCTTGCAGTCATGCTCAATAGATCTTCATGTAAAGAATTTAAACCAACAAGAGGCATTAGACAAGGTGATCCCTTTTCACCTTATCGTTTCATTTTAGCCATGATTTTTTTTTTTTGAAACTTTCAAAGGCTTAAGAAAATAAAACAACCAAAGAAATTAAAGTGCATGCTCTAGCACTAACCATTAATCATTTGCACTTCGAAGATGATTGCTTGATTTTCATTCAATCAAATCTTTCTTTCGCGAATAGTCTTCTTTAATTATTATAAGAATTTTCAGTTCTCAGCATGTCCCAGTTATACACTTTGACAAAAAATTTGTTCATTTTAGTAAATACACCAACAAGGATACTGCAATCACTTTGACTCATATTTTAGGAGTTAAAAGCTATGAATTCTAAAGTAAAGTATTTGGGTTCTCCTCTCATGCTGGGACACACAAACAAGAAGCTTTCAATGCTAAACGACAACTTTGAGAAGAGACTTGCTAGCTGGACTTCAAAATATTTGACTCAAGCTGGCAAAACTACTTTAGTTAAACATGTTCTAAATTTTGTTCCTCTTAATCACATGGGTACTTTTTAAGTTACCAAAAAAAAACTGATTGGCAAACTAATTACTTATTTTCACTTCAATTCAAAGAAGTTTCTGGTAGGGACATACTTCTAACAGGGGAACAAATCCCATTACATGACACAAACTTTGCAGTTCCAAGGATAAAAATGGACTGGCATTCAGAGAATTGTAAGTTCTTAATTTAGCAATTATGTCAAAGCTTGCTTGGAGCTTATGAAATAATCCTGACCAGTTATCGGTGAAAGTACTTAAACCGAAATACTTCATAGATGGTGATTTGCTTCATAAAAATTTTAAATTTAAAGACTCCACCTAGGTTTGGAAAGGTATTGAGGAAGGCATGTTTATTGTGAAGCAGAACTACTGTATGGAAGTAAACACTGGAAGTACTACCAAAACTGGACTTAGTATATGGATTATTGGTATGCATCAGCCTCTAACTCCTAGAGATAACAACCATAACACCTGTATTTTTGTCTCTGAACTACTTTTGCCTAATTATAACAATTGGAATGTCAGTATTCTCAAATCACTTATTTGATAGTCACATTGTTTCTAAGATTCAATCTATGTTCATGGATATTACCAGAGATGATATGATGATATTGATGTCAGTTAAAGATGAGAAATTCACTGTCAAAAGTATATATAATAAAATTTCGTGAAATGAGGTTGATCTGAATAATAACACTACTCATATCCTGCTAAAGTTTGGAACAATATCTGGAAAAAAAACATTCTTCATATGATTAAGATTTTCTAGAAATGTCTCAAAGGCATAGTCCCAATAAGATGCAGGTCACCTGTGATTAATAACTAAATTGAAAAGGTACATGGCCTTTGTGGAGAACATGATGAAACTATATATCATGTGTTATGGGAATGTAGGCGTTCTAGAGTTGTCTAGAGAAACATCATTGTTAACATTGGTGGGGTCATAATAGTTTTACTTTTATGGTTTAATTGATCATTTCTTAATTTACTGATACATATATTGAAGATGATGAGCTTCAAAGTAAATCGGTTAGCTATCTAATGATTGGCATTTGGATAATTTGTAAAGACAGTCATGAATCTGTCTTTCAAGGAAATACTCTCAACCCTTTTTCCTTTGCTTATAGAATTAACTGATATCTCAGACAATGCACTAATCTTAATGATTTTAATTATGATTAGTTAATCCTATAGATAGGTAGTAACACTCATGCAATATCAATTGGATACCATTATACTTAGAAATCATTAAATTTAATGTTGATGCATCTTTTGATTACATACCTAACCAATTGAGAATCAGGTTGGTATTTCTTGACCATGCAGAGATTTGTGGAGGGATCAAAGAAACTTTCGAATAAGGGATTCTAAATCCAGAAAACGGAGAGTGCATGGTTATACTACATCTTTGAGACGGGACAATAAAAAATGACCAAACTAACATTAACCCATGAATCTTATATGAGTGAGAAATCCTTATCCCCCTTAGAAAGGTGTATGATCAATTTTTTACTACTTCTTCTTTAAATTTTCTTCAATTTATAATTGAGATTTAAAACCTAAAACGAAAAATTTATAGTTGAGATCTAAAACCTAAAACGAAAAATCCAATTCGAACTAAAACCTAGAAACGAAAAATCAAAGTCGAACTAAACGAAAAAGAGAAAAATTGATAACAACAATGTAACCTAGAGAAAATCTCAGTTACTCGGTTGAAATAAAATCAACAACTTCTTTTCTCTTCTTGCTTCTCTGTCTCTCCTATAAAAAGTAGTTCGGCTATAAAAATAAAATTTATGATAAAATATAATTTCAGAAAAAAAAAAATTCTTGATAAAATGTTCTTAGATATTAGGGATGCCCGAGTATTTTTGAAATCGTGGATTTAACAATGAAAAAAATAAAAGACAAGCTGTAGGTTCCACTTATTAAATTTGACTATTCTGTTACTATAAGGAGGTTTTGACATTACTAAGCTTGAACTATATTAAGCTATGACTCCATGAGCTATAAGACCTTCGTAGTATAGCTTTGAACAAACTAAATGATGACTTCCCTAGTCACTCCAGTCCAAAGTTTTATGCTTTATTTTTGTGGGCTTAGTACCTGAGCTTAGCAAGCTTATACCAACACTGTCAAGGTTGGGCATAGGTGCTCACTGCTTCACATTCCTTAGTTTCATCCTTATTTTAGGAGAGATGTTTCAGTGAAGGATCATACTGTATACTGTAAGAGTTAAAACAAACAAACAGTATACTATTGTCTATTGTCATACCTTCTATTCTATCAGATTGAAAATAAACTATGTCACCGCTTTTAACCTCCCAAACAATATCTTACATCTTTAGTATGTTTGGTACATAATGAACTTGTTTTGTTCTTAACATCCTTTCTTTTGTGAGCCCAACTATTTCCCCAGCTGTTTTTAAATCAACTAGAACTGAAAGCATTTGTTTTTTTTTCTTTCTACTGAAGCTAAAATTGTGTTATTATCAACAAGATGTAATATCCGAGTTCCTTTTACTGTAAGGAGTCTCTTGTGTAGACAAAAAAAAGAGTAGAAATGGAATTATACTCAAGAGAGTTTGAAATCATGTTTCTTGGTTATAAGATTGGAGCGATCTACATATAAATCGAGACATTGGAGGGAATTGAATTAAATAGGAACAACGGAAACAAGCAGTTTCTTTGTGCTTCAGACTTCTCATAATCTTTTTTCATGCAGTTACCTCAACATCTTCGTGATATCCATTTGTAGAGTGTCTTAAGCCGTTTGGTTTCTTTATCCAATTTGAAGCTTTGTTTACAAAAAAAAACTCAAGAAGCTTCCTCAAAATTAGTTCAGAAGTAATCCAGCGAGACCAAATACTTACATACAAAGATGGATATTTCATCCAAGATATAGCAACGTATCATAGTAATAAACTATGATCTCTATTTCATATGCATATGGCATACACTTATTTAACCTGGTTAATTTGAGGGTTATCAAAAATTAATTTGGGAAGACTAATAAAATAAAATAAGGTCATTGTGAAGTAATATCAATACATACCTTATCCATATATTTTTTATAATGGCTATGTTTAATTAGTGTTAAAAATTAATTAAATTAGTTAATAATTAATTAATTAATTTTTGTGAAAATAAATATTTTTTTTCAATTTTTTTTTCACTTTCTTTTGATAGCTTTTAATTATTTTTTATTTAAAAATTAATTAAATTTTTTGTTAAGAAAAAAACTAAATTGATTATGTATGTTGCCCCAAATTGGAAATCGAAAAAATTATCAAAATTCCAATATTTTGAACATTCATAATCAGTAGTTTAAGAATTTTTTAAACTACCGATTATGCTACACCCCCAAATTGGAAATCGAAAAAATTATCAAAATTCCAATATTTTGAACATGCAAAATTGGTAGTTTAAGAATTTTTTAAACTACCGTTTATGCATGTAGCCCCAAATTGGAAATCGAAAAAATTATCAAAATTCCAACATTTTGAAAATGCATAATCGGTAGTAATCGAAATTGTCAAAACTACCGATTATACGATGATTTTAACAAAAAGTTATAAAAAAAAAAAGTAAAAAGAAAATATTTTTGTAAAAAAAAATTTGAAAAAAAAAATTCTAAAAAAAAAATTGAAAAAAAATATTTTTGTAAAAAAAAATTGATTTTATTTTTATTTTTATTTTTTTAGATTAGTGAAAGGGCTAATGGTAATTGTTTGATTACTGAAAGCGTATTTAAGTATTTTTACATACCATTAGGTTATCCCATAACCACATCTATGAGATTAGATTAAAAAATCGTCCCAGATTAATTTTTGATGGTCCTCAAAAAGACTAGGTTATTTAAGGTCCATTCAAATATCAGTGATGATGCTCTCCAACTCCAAGTGATGACATTTTAAACTTAGAGTTGGTACATATTCTTGTGATGGATCCAAGAACTTTTAAAATTTGCAAGGCCTTATAACTAGAGTGGAAGTGAATAAAATAAAGGCAGAAAAATTGTTATTAGAATCAAGAGCAGTCGAAGCCATTAAATCGAAAACATATACGCAGAAAACATCGCTGAAACAGAGTTTACTTGGTTTTGAAAGATACAATAATGCCATACAAACTTAAATACGTAAATCCCATCTTCTTGAATAATCCAATACAAATTTCTTTGTCATTGGAGATTAAACAACGTAAAAATATGTAAAAAACTAATATATTGAAAGGGTGTTTTCCTTTTTAAATACCACATGAGAAATTGTTTTTCGAATTACTAGAAAACCAATTTTAAGAATGATTTTTTAATTGTAAAAAAATATCTTTTATGGAGCAATTTTTTTTGTTTGCTTCTGCTTTCCGAAGACACCTTCTGCTGAAGAATACGAACACTTCTTATTCTGGTTGACAAAAATAATCATGTAACAACTGTAGCGGACCCAGTGGAATATGGTTATTCACTTCTATAGTTAAGAAGAAGGATGGGAGTAAATTAAAGACGATAGAGATATGAGAACGAAAGATGCCTCACCTCTTGACTCTCGAGGGACCATCGAAAGCAACGGAATATGTAGCCTGGCCTTCAACTTTAAGGCTACCATTTCTATTGCTTAAAGTTCTCGAGATATTGGCATAATGCTCAAAACCATGATAGTGACAACAAATCTGATAGTGCTGGCCTAACTTTGTTAACTAAAATTTGACATGCATTGGCATTTTAGTTTGATTCAAAGTCATGTTATGCTACTAGGTTAATATAAATATATGCAAGCTGGAACGAAAAAATATATGTAGTTAGAAGTCATCCTTCATTGGAGCATCATTTGACAACTTTTGGGCAACAAGCATCACGAATTTATCTGGCCATGCTTTCTTGTGTAGGGTCTCAACTTTTTTGATTTTCTTAGAAGTAGTGGTGAGCTCAGCTATTTAAATTATGATTCGCTTTGCACGGAAGCAATAAAATGCATGATTATGAGAATACAGGCTCTAATTACTAGTAGTCTCTAGTAGATCATATCCATCACTAAGTTGTGATTAATTAGGCTAAAATATTGGTATGTGAACTATATACTGCACTCATAGCCTTCGCTAGGCTAAATTGTTGGACGCCATGGATTTTATAAACTTCCAAGTTTGCTACACGAGGATTATCCACGGAGAGTTATAGCAGCCGTGTTACCGTCCTAGTATAATCTGAAGTACCATGGAGCTTTTGTGTATTTAATTTTGAAATCTGTGGATCCGAAACTATGTTAATCAATATAGCTGTTGTAAATGGTTCGCCTAATTGACATGTATATATGGTTGTTTGCCAAAGATGTCTTGTGAATAGAATTTCTTAAAAGTGACTCATGGCTAGTCACTGTAGAAAATGATAGTAACCAAACTTAATGAGAAAAAGTTGCAAAAAAATAAATAGATCTTTGTACAAGAGAAAGAAAAAATTCTGCTACCACCTTGTGGGGGGAGTTTGTATCTTATTTTTACTTTGTTAAAGCACACAAGAGATAGCAATCTCATGAGAACCACATTCTGATATTCTATTCCTTGTTAGTGAAATGCAAAGAACCCATGTTTCCAAATTTCCACCACTATAAAGAAATTCCCACTAAAGAGACGATGAAAAAAGCCTTACATTTTCCCATTAAAACAGTCTCCATCTGCAAGCATGAGATTTTATCTAGTTAGAGCATGAGGGAAAGTGGTAAACATATAAAGTTAGAAGAATCTCTTCTTTTAACACAAAGCAACATGAAAAAGTGAGAAAGGCATTACTTTATATTGGTTGATGAAAAATGAAGATATAGATGGTGTGGTTTGTTTTGTTTGCCATAAAAAATAATTAGTATTTGCTCACAGCTAGGATTTTAGTGCATAAACCAAAATATTCCGAATTTTGAAACGGTGCTTTTGCGATTTGTTATTGCTTAAATGACTTATTTTAGTTGTTAAGGAATCTAAGATTGTTGTTTTATTATGTCAGAGATTTGTAGAGAAAGTGATATATAGAAAGAGCAAATTAAATATATTTGAGATTGCAGTTAAATATGTGATTCCAAATAGTTTCTTTTGGTGTATTACACTATTATTAGCTACTAGCTACATGTTTAGTACTAGGTTTAGCATATAATCTAGGATCTATTCTACTAAGTACAATATTAGTATGACAAGGGAAACATGAGACTACTAGACTAGTTGTAGATGTAACGTGGGTGTCGAATCTGAAAAGAGGAAAATGAGAGTAGTTGTAGTTGTATTGTAAATGTCGATATGGGAAATGAGAAACGAGGATGGTAGTTAGTAACATTGTGATTCATTCCGGTAAATATTCCCACTGTTCTAATAAAAAAGATATTATTATTTTTTAATTTTAACGTATTTTTAATAACACCAAAAAGATATTATTATTTTTTTATTTTAACGTATTTTTAATAACGCCGTATAATAGCCTTAAATTGTTTCCATATGTTGTGTCAAATGTATGCACAAAAAATTGATCTGACCGCTGATTTATGGTGGAAATTAACAAATACTAATTCCTAAAATCTATCCTAAAGTAAGCAATAATCATTTCAATCCTGGAACCAATTTTTCATTTCAATATGGTATATGGATCACACAGTCTTGGAAAAAGAAATAACATCCCCGATCAGGAAACAAAGTGATGAGTATTGATCCAATTCCATCTTTAATGATGACACTTGATTGAAATGTCACTCATTCTATAGTTGAGGACCCCAAGCTAGAAAATTAATCATCCCAGCCAGGTCTATTTTTTCTTGGTCGTCTTTCAATATTTTGATTTTTCCCCCTCCTGGACCATTATCTCTCTCGCTTCAGTATCTCTCTAATTCACTCATCAAACACAAGAAAACTAGAATCTTCACATTTTCAATGAAGACTAGCTAATGACTTTTACTCAAACAAATCCACCCTTTTTACTCCCATTATCGCTTAATATACCCCACTATCAACCACTTCAATAGACTTTATCACCAAACATTCTAGCTCAAAAACTTGTCATCTGAGCAGATTAGATATCAAAATGAAATTTTGTGTATTTTCAAACTAGTGCATTTTTTTTTATTTTTTTTGAAGCATTTTTCCAAACTATTTTGAACAGATTGTTTAACTATAATTGATTAATCTGAAATTTTGAATGACAACATTCCCAGCATCCAACATATCCTCCCATGTGGGAAAGCCACTATTTATGTGCCAAACTTTAGGTTTTCCAACGTTGACTTCCCACTTAATATTTATCTCAACATGTAAAGTATTTTATAAACAAGCATAATTGATTAAATACAGAAAATCATAGGCACACATCATGCACCAGATACAATCGTTGTACTTGGCGCAATTTTCACCTTCGTACATTAGTTCCGGTACTTTGTATAGTTGAGAGACCTGTCGTGTTTGTTTTGAAAATGCTTCTTACCCCCTAAATTGCTACCTAGCAACGTTGCATTTGTTTAAACTTATTTTGGCCACGTACCTAATTTTTCTGAATATACTTAACCAACTAGAACAACTTCACTGCTAATCCAACCGTCAACCAAACAATAAGCCTAACCAAATGGAAGTATTGGGAGATACACAATCCTCCCGAATGAAAATGGATTTCCTATTTTACCATTAGACTAGGAAATAAAACCCTTTATCGGTGTAGATTAAGACCTATAAGTTGTATCTTACCATTGTCCCAGAAAGTCCCAGTAAACTTGCGAAAATGCTAGCATTTTTCTACCCATATCCCCACTATCTTCTTCCATTAGGTGTCAGACAAATAGAGGTCAAATATCACACAAATAGCCACTTGTTAACCTCAAGATTTAGTCCTGACCTATGGGGACTCAGATCTGCTAGTGTGACAGTGGTCAATTGTAACTGTAGAAACGGGAGTAAAAAGAAAACTTTACAAGGAATATTTTTGTTGGCCACACAAGTCTAATGAAATGATTCAAGTGAACATTGCATTTATGTCTCAATTATTTTATTGTTCATGTTATCAAGAAATCAAAATTTAAAATTTGAAAATATTTTTGACAACGAAAAGTGATTTATGGAGTTTTGCAAGTCCCTACGCTATAGACCGTTGCGAGCGAGACTTGGGCAAGAAAAACTGTACCTCTTGTCTCTCGATCCATGTTGCGGGGATTTGATTTATTTGGTCGTTTGGGATGGGGAGGGTCTGAGTTAATTGATTTTGAATTTCGAGCTTAAAAGTTGATCTGTGACCCATTCATTACGCATGTACTGGTGATTGACGAGGAGCATGGCATTTACTCAGTGGGGGTAGCACTCCTGCACTTGAAATGTGTTGGTCCGAGTTCAAAGTAAGTCTGTCTAGCATTATTGTTCTGATTTTGCTTTTTGATCGACATAGTCCCTCCCAAGTTTACTACACTTTATCATAATAAACTGAATCCTTCTGCTCCTGTCTCTCAAAACCATTGACGGTCGTTCGTAAACCATAAATATCTGAACCACCGAGATCGTTCATTCCCAAATACTTGCTTGATACCGTGTGAGAAGTCTATAAAACTGACCTTGAAAATGGGCTAACTGACTACATTAGAGTTGCCAAAACATTATGTCTCGGTTGGTTAAGATAATAACATAAGTTTAGCCACGTTTATACCATAAGCACAAATAAATTTCACATTGAAATCTTTAACTCATTCTAAACATGGTCAAGTCTAATAAATAATTCTCTCTTTCTTTTTCTTTTTTACTTGAGTTGAGACGGTCCTTGTTTATGGCAGGTAGGGAATCAAAAATAACAGATTAAACAACAAAAGATAAAAAATGAAAATAGTGTGAAAAATGGTACGTAAACCTGATAGAAAATTGTCATTTTCACAAATGCAATTTTTGTAGAGTGAATGGTGTGGTAGGTGAATTATGGTTTTTAACTTTAAAGCTCTGCATCTTAAAAAATTATTCATTCGTTGTTACATACAAAAAAAAAAGAAGTTTTCTTTTCAGAATTTTGAATTCGAATTTTCCACTTTACCTGTCAGGGTATCTCGATGCGGTACTTTCTTGTCCATTTCAGTTTGATTAAAATCAAGATCGACCGATTCACATCAGGTCTATTCTAAAGATACTTAATAATGGACTATTAATCTCAAAAGGAGGGTCAACACAACAGTCTTCTGACTGTAAAACTTCAAACTTTAAAGTTTAAACAATCACTTTGGTCAACTACAGTAACCAAAATTTTACATGAGTTTTCTTTACTAATTTGGGGCTAGGTGTTAAGCAACCCAAACTATAGTTTAATCGGTATACACGTAGGTCTTACCATAAGTAGATAAGATTATCAATTCCAATTTCGATCGATTTTTCCACGAGGCATGTAGAGTTCTCCCATTTCCACACTTGTGCCCATGTGTCATCACAAATGTAAATCAACCATCTAAGAATCTCATATTGGACACTTTGGGGGTTTATTGTTCAAATGAGTCTTATGGGGTTCTTATAGCAATGTAGGGGTAGTTTTTGGTACAATTTCAAGGCTTCCTTCATCATAAATAAGGAAGAAGCCATGAACCACATATAAAGCGTGTATGAAGTAGTTTTGTGCTAGAAAATTAGGTGCTGAATATTTTTATCCATCGATATAGCGAGTTATCGGCCTAACTGTAGCACGAATGGTTTTGTATTTGGAGTGTTATATCATTTCGCGTTTATCCTTCGGGGATTCACATCCGTAAGATTTAGTCTCATCCTTATGATGATATGTCTTGGACTGTGAAGGCTGTAAAGATGCACCATACGACTCAATCTAAGAGCATATTTGGATACTAAAAGTAAAAGTGTTTCTATTTATCCAGACGTAGAAATTAATCATGAAGTTAAAAGCAAATTATTTTTCTAAAATTCATACATAAATTAACTTATTTGCTTTAGAGGTCAGTTTGAAACTGTATCACTAAGGCCAAGTCTTATGCACCTCTCAAAACATCAAATTTGGTTAAAAACAACCACTATGGACCTAGCAAATGATCAAGAATATGCCATTTATCATTGAGTTCATCCCACGGTCCTGGCTGAAACTCTTATAAATATCCAGTTTCAAACTCAATTCAACCCACACCTTCTCTACACCTCAATCTCTTACACACATTTGTGTTAATCTAAATCAAAACTCACCTCATTTTAATCTAAGACAAAACTCATACAATTTTTTTCTTGCATAATGAATTCTCAAAATTCTCAAATGGATGCCCATGCTAAAAAAGTTCATGGTACAAGTTTTTCAATTGCCGAAGATGAAAGCATTTGCAGAAATTATATTCGTTGCACACAAGATAGCGTCAATGGTTGTTCTCTAGCGGACATCACCTTGTGGGGCAACATATTTATGGGGTTTAAAGAGGAAACAATGAACGTCAATTCACGTGATCCAGACTCTTTGTTTACTCGCTTCGGTAAAATGAGTAAAAAATCGAATGAATATGTTGCTCATGTCCAACAATGTGCTCGTCATCCATCACCAAGTGGTGAATCACCATCGAATATGGAAAAAAAGGTGTCGGAGAGAATGACACCTAAAACATGGTAGAACATTTGAACTAGAAGGGTGTTATGATATTGTAAAAGATTTGCCCAAATTTAATTATGCGCTATTAGCAAATATGCAGCAAGTTCCTATAAGGTCACCATACGACATTGGTGGTTCCTCTACACCAACTTCAGGTCCCGGTTCACCAATGTCTTCATCGAGTGGCCTACCACCATTCCCTAATTTTGATCTCAATGCAGCTAATAACGAGAAATGAAAAGGTTTAGGAAAAGCAGCAGCAAAACAAGCTAGAAAATTAGCCCAAGAAGGAGGAGGGTCTGAAAATTTTTACATGACCGAGTTTATGACTCACCAACGATTCGATATTGGTTTCCCCCTAATTCAAATTTTTTCATTATCGGTTTCCCCCTAATTCGATATTGATTGACAATCCGAACTAAAACTAAAAATTCTACTACTCGTCGTTTTATTTTTTTGAAATCTTAAAAACAATTGATGTACATCATGGTTATAAGGGTTACCGGTGTCATCACAAAAGTGATCATGAATTCTTCCCCAATAGCTAAAGCTAGGAATACCATTTTGTCGTCGTTCTGCACCTCTGGCCGGATAGCACACTACATAGTTTCTGCAAAGTGATAAATCTTCTTACTGAGTGAACTTAGCTTGAGCCATATGTCAGGAAATCAGAGTGAGATTAGAGGAGATGAGATTAAGAGTGAGTGAGTGAGAGAGAGTATGTATCAAATTTTTATGGGAGGTGTGATTTATCTTTGGGAGGTTTAGAGATATATATAGGGGAGGAGATAAGTTGAGAGCAACGACTATATTTTTCCAACGGTTACAAAAATAATTGTTGCACTCCACGTCATCCATACTGCCAGACGATTAAAAAAAAGAGCCGTTGCACTCCATCCACGACATTGAAGTAAATATTACTCATAAATTTTTAACTTGTATATAAATTACTTGAAAGTAAAAAACAGTACATAACATAAACATTTATGTTAACAACAAATGAAACTTGTAAATAAACTACAACTTGAAAATAGTACATACGACCGTCCGCTCTGCCAAACTCAATCCAAAGATTCACAGTTAGATCTCGTTTTAACCTGTCGTACAAAGTTACGTATTGAATGTGATTTTCCATTTGATTATAGTTCCTTGGAGGTACCCCATGCATTGATATAACCTCAGGCCTCAAATCTTCATCAGGGTGGTTAGTACAACTTTTATCACGTCGGGTTTCTTGGATGACCATGTTATGCAGAATGATGCACGTAAGCATAGTCTTATGCATTTCACGAGCACTTAAATCATGGTAGGGTCCACAAATAATATCAAACTTCCGCTTAAGAATTTCATTGTCTCCAACAAGTAGTCAACTACAAATCTAGAATTTTATCTTGGATTTTTATCTACAAATTTAGTAGCACATGTGTGTGTTAGGTGGCAACTCCTAACTGTGATAGTCTTCTCACCAGGAATCACTCTTGCCCTCACATGCCACTGACAATTCTTTCTTTCCTTGAGCTTGCAAACAACATACAAACTCGTCTTATCTGTCTTGTTCACCTCATACTGCATATGGTTAGGAGGTGGATGGCAATAAACCATGTTAACGGGTTTCTTGGATGACCATGTTATGCAGAATGATGCACGTAAGCATAGTCTTATGTATTTCATGAGCACTTAAACCATGGTAGGGTCGACAAACAATATCAAACTTCCGCTTAAGAATTCCAATAGCCCGTTCCACATCATTTCTCAAAGCCATCTGCTTCGTGTTGAAATACCTAATTGTGCGCTCGGGGAGGCTGCTTGTACGCTTGAACTAAGGTAGACCATCTAGGATAGATTCTATCCACTATATAATACATGTGAGTGTATTGGTTCCCATTGATATGAAACCTTACATCAGGCCATACTTGAGGTTTTCAAACAGAGGCGACTTGTGCAGAACTTTTATGTCATTTTGTGAACCTGTCATACCAAAGAAAGCATGCCATATCCAACAATCATAAAAAACGGCAGCTTCCAAAATAACAATTGGTTTTGGGTAATAACCCTTATATTGACCTTGCCAATGCATATGACATCTCTGCCACGCCCAATGCATGCAATCAAGACTCCTTAGCATTTCTGAAAATCCCATATCCTGGTTTTGTTTTAACATTTGAAGAACATCTGCATTTATTGGTTTAGTAAATACGTTGGACCAAAATGATTAATCATTACTTCGCAAAATAATAAAATATACTTGTATGAAGTTGTTCTTCCCATACAAATATACTCATCGTTAGCATTCGCCGAACAACCATAACCTAGGATCCTTAGGGCCGAGGTAACCTTTTGTTTCGGGCTATTACCTATAATATTCAACGCATCAAATTGATAACTAATTCAGGGCATACTCGACAAAGCTCTTCAATAATCTTTACCGTCAAGTGTCAGGGCATGCGGAATCGACGTTGAAAATCTTCAGGTGCCACTCTTCCCGCCCACGATATGCATATATTCTTGTGGTTACTTCTTTTAGCTCAAGAGCTCTTGGTATTTTCCCCGATGATTCTGCTGCTAACATAAGGTTGGTAAGTTCTCTGTCTTCATCAGACTCACCTTCCATTTGTTGCAACACCGGAATATAAGTTTCTTGTTGTGTTTTAAACCGATCCATAATAATTTTAGCTTCATCATCAGAACAATCCATCGACTGTGAGTTAAAAGTTAGATAGTTTAAGAAATCTGTTAATTGATTGTAGAAATAGATAAAGAATGATGTGAGTTGAAAGAAATTGTTGGGGTATATGTATAGAAGAAGGAAATTTGGTGAATCCGGTTGTTGCGTGACAGTAGCCGTCAAAGAGCGGCTAACACCTTGTCGCTCGACAAAGAGCCAGCCGCTCATAGCTTTTTCCATAGTGACGCACCCTACTTGTCCAATCACCTGGCTAGACAAACAAACCCATTTAAAAAAATGCATAGGATATGGCCTAAACTAGCTTCAAAAAATAGCTTCTCAAGGTGTATCCAAACACTATTCCAGAAATAAAAGTGAGTCCAAAAAAATCAAAAATAAAAACAATTTGTTTTATAAAAAAATAATTTTATAGCTTATATAATTTATTTTAAAATTATGTTTTACATTAACTTCTAATTTTTTTTATTTCTAAAGTCGAAGAGTAATTTTAAGTGATATCTATTCACGTATTAACTTCTTCCCCTCTTATATTACTTTTCATAGGCAATTAAATGTAAATGTTCCTTCTGTACCCCAACTTTCAAATCCCCACCCAGCATCATCATAAATGGTCTTAAAATCTCTTATTGTGCTCCTAGTGCTAAACATCGCTAAATTAAATCTGGTGATCAGGTGGTCGATACATTGTCCCACATCTCAACAATGGCATCGACATCTCGGACAGACTTAAAGGCCGTTCTTTCGTGTTTGGATAAATTTCCAGCAATGAATGCCACAAATGCTACAAACAAATGTTGCTCGAGTCGTATTGTGTTGTTCTTGACGTCTTGTTCATTTTGAATAATAACGATCAGATGAGACCCGAAAGAGTTACCTTAATCCACACCACACGTCACAAGAACCTAACAACTAACGTCCAACTTCATGGTTTCGAATGACCTATCTCAGTTTCTTGGACCCCCTCCCCTACCTGTTATTTTCTCGGGGCATCCAAAACCTTACTATTCACCGTCCCTTCTACAAAGCTCATCTCTTTCAAATCTTTTTAATTTTTTTTTTTATTTTCAAAAATAGAAAAATAGTCACCTCTCTGTTGTCTGTTTCTCACTCTCTTCTCTGTTTTAGAGTCCCGTTCTTCTCTCTTCGTCCAAGACAAAAACATACATAGAGAGATCAACAGAGGGAGAGAGAGGTGGTGAGGAAAAGAGAAGAGAAAAAAAAACTCTAGACTCTAGAGAATCTAAAACAAAGGATTTGAAAACTCAACTACTTTGAGTTTGATCAAAGACTAAAACAGAGAAATGGGTTTCATGGTGAATCTATTTTCTGTGTTAGTTTTGATGAGGTTTTGTTATGTATTTGGGAACCCAGAGTTAAAAGCACTAATGGAAATGAAAGCATCATTAGACCCAGAGAATAGATTTTTATCATCATGGACTAGTAATGGTAATCCATGTAGTGGTTCATTTGAAGGTGTAGCATGTAATGAACAAGGGAAAGTTGCTAATATTTCATTACAAGGAAAAGGTTTATCAGGAAAAGTACCATCAGCTATATCTGGATTGAAATGTTTATCTGGTCTCTACTTACATTATAACTTATTATCTGGTGATATACCTAAAGAGATTTCAAATCTTACTGAACTTTCTGATTTGTATCTCAATGTTAATAATATCTCTGGTATTATTCCTCCTGAGATTGGCGAAATGGCTAGTCTTCAAGGTTAGTACTTTAAAGGGTTCTCTTCATTTCTTATATCTTTTATTTTTCTTTGGGGTTCGATAAAAACTAGTCCTTTTTTCAAGTTTGGAACTGAATCTAAGCCTAGAGAGTTAGATTTGATCTTGCTTTTCATGTGTTGATTTAAGTGGGTTTTACAGAACCATTTGGGTCTTTCTTTCCATTAGTAGTTGTGAAACTGTTAATGCATTTAGTTGGTTTAATGTCTCCTAACAAACCCTTTAACTTTTTTCTGTCCTCTTCTTAATACCTGTTGAACATGCATTAATGGTACTTGATTAGTTATTTTTTTTGGTTGATCTAATCTGAGATACTGTTTTTCCTTTGTTTTTTTTTGTTTTTTTGCAGTTTTGCAACTTTGTTATAATCAGTTGACAGGAAGTATACCAACTCAACTTGGATCTTTGAAGGAACTTTCTGTTCTTGCACTTCAAAGTAATAGATTAACGGGTGCGATTCCTGCAAGTTTAGGGGATTTAAGTGGGTTAATGAGATTGGATGTAAGTTTTAATCAGCTGTTTGGTTCTATTCCGGTGAAGCTAGCTGATATACCTGTTTTAGAAGTTCTTGATGTTCGGAATAATTCACTTTCAGGCAATGTACCTCCAGGTAATCTATGTGCTATTTCTTTGATTGTCATTTTTAAGATTTATTGGTTCTTATCTGGCTTTGTTAGTGAGTTGATTATTGGATGCTAATTTTGTTTTGGTGAATAATACAGCTTTGAAGAGATTGAATGAGAGATTTCAATATGGGAATAACTCGGATTTATGTGGAGCTGGGTTTACTTCTTTGAGTGTTTGCAGTGCTTCAAGTCATCTGACTAGTCGTCCTGAACCATTTGGTCCTAGAGCTAATCTCACTAACAAAGATATCCCTGAATCTGCGAATTTTCGTGTTCATTGCAATGAAACCAGCTGTGAGGAGGTCTCTTCAAAATCCCCAAAAATGTTTGTTGTTGTTGGTGTTGTCGCAGTGGTTGTGGCTATAGCTATCTCCAGTCTACTGACCTTCTCTTGGTACCGGCGCCGAAAACAAAAGATTGGGAGCACATTTGATACCACAGATAATAGACTTAGTACTGATCAGGTTAACAAGGAAGTTTATAGAAAAAGTGCTTCTCCATTGATAAATCTTGAGTATTCAAATGGTTGGGATCCATTAGCTGATGGGCGTAATGGCGGTGGATTCTCTCAAGAGGTTTTGCAGTCTTTCAGATTTAATTTGGAAGAGGTTGAATCTGCAACACAGTACTTCTCTGATGTGAATTTGTTGGGTAAAAGCAATTTTTCGGCAATTTACAAGGGGATTTTGAGAGATGGATCTATTGTTGCTATAAAGAGTATTAACAAGACAAGCTGTAAGTCTGAAGAAGCTGAGTTCTTGAAGGGACTGAATCTACTGACCTCATTGAGACATGAAAACCTTGTTGGATTGAGGGGTTTTTGCTGTTCAAGAGGTAGAGGCGAGTGTTTCCTCATCTATGATTTCGTCCCCAAGGGAAACTTGTTACAGTATCTCGATTTGAAGGATGGAAACACACGTGTTCTTGATTGGTCTACTAGAGTTTCAATCATCAATGGCATTGCCAAAGGTCAGTTTTTGTTCTTCTTATCCCTTAATTTGAGTGTTCGAGATCTAAACAAAGTCCAGTTGTGCATACTCATCATCATTAGGCATTAGACCTTCACTGAGAGATGGTAGATTTTAACTGACAAGTTTTGAGCTGCTTTTGAATTATATTTCTAAAATTGATATTTGGTAAAACCAGTTTAAGTACGTATTTCTAGAAGTTTTATGGAGGCATTTGAGTAAAATTTTAGTAAAAACAAGCCATCAGTAGTTTTGTTTATACTAAAGTTTTTTTTGGCAACCCAAGCTTGTAGTGAAGTTGATGTATATTGTATTGTTGTGTAGGTATTGAGTATTTACATGGGAACAAAGTGAACAAGCCATCTCTAGTTCACCAAAACTTATCAGCCGAGAAAGTTCTCATAGATCAGAAATTCAATCCATTGCTTTCGGATTCTGGCTTACACAAGCTCCTGGCCGATGATATTGTTTTCTCGACACTGAAGGCCAGTGCTGCTATGGGCTACCTTGCTCCAGAATACACAACGACAGGCCGTTTCACAGAGAAGAGTGATGTCTATGCATTTGGGAAGATCATTTTGCAAATTCTTTCTGGTAAGAGAAAAATCACTCCACCAATGCGAGTTGGAGCTGAATGCTGTAAATTTGAAGATTTCATGGATGCATATCTTGATGGGGAGTACTCTACAACCGAAGCTGGAAATCTCGCAAAGATAGCATTGATCTGCACCCATGAATCTCCAAGTCAAAGGCCTAACATGGTAACAGTCACTCAAGAACTAAATATGGTTGCTAACAAATCCTAAACTTCACGGTCTATCGTTGTCGCATCACTAACTACTTACTGATGTTGGACTAAAAATTTTCAAGTGTTCGATTTAAGCATGTCCTCTTCCCAAGGACTAAGTTAGGCTTTCGTTTGTGAATGAAATCATGTTCATGTATTATTATTAGTTAGTTACTTGTAGTTCAGAGGAGGAATTTTATAACAAATATTCTGTACATTAACTTGTACTTCTAATTAATCTTAATTTAGCTGTATAACAAATGGGTTCCTTCTTTCACTGCTCAAAATCCACCTTTAGCTTCTGGTGATCGCCTTGAAAACCAGATCACTGCACCTGTTCTTGATTGAATAATCATGTAACTGATATCTCCAGAGGCTCTGAGAGATGAGAGCATTCAACTGGTTGCCCACATTTTGTAATGGCATAGGATAGTATGAAACCAGAGACTGCTACACAACTATATTATTCCTACTTAGAAAAATTTAAGATCCATGAAAATATAAAGCACGTGAGTGTGGTTTTATCCCCTAACGTTTTACAGAGGGATCTTGTGAACTTGTCTGTCACTTTTACTAAACTAAACTGGACTCATTCTGCTTAGATTTGGAGTATTATCTCATACTTTTTCTCTTTTTAAGTACTTATTTGGGAAACCAGTACAGTTTTTCACACTTCACGAGAATAATTCTCACTTACACAAAGAAACAAAATAACCAGATTTATTATTAGTTCATTTTGGGTGAACAAAATCATCACGTTCACCATCATATCCCTCTCTTTTCTTTATCTGTCTCTCACACTCTCTGTACATCTGATAGAAATTTTCAGTGTGTTGCCCGTGACTCAATGATTGTGCAACCATCTGTTTAAAATTTCAATTGAAACTTTTTCAGCATCGATGGAGACATTAAATAGTGAGATCTTGCATCACCTGACCTATCAGAGAGAAAAATACAAATATCCGTGAACCGCAACAACGCATACATTGTTTCGACTACATGATTGTGTTGTTACGAAGTGGGCTATATCTGTGTGTGGATAAGTTAGCTGAGCTGAGCTCACCTCTCTATCACATATAATTACATTGATTTTTTTGGTCTGTAGGACTTGGCGCTCGCAGGTGCATTGGCATTCTGCGGCAGAGGGCCAAGAACACGAGATTAAAAATGGATGTCATCAGCTACACGCATGACAACCAACATCACCGCTTCTAAGCACAAACAAGTGATATCGCTGGGCTCGCCATGAGCTCTGGTAGTATGTACACATCTAACAACTTAGATTCTCCTAGACCCTATGTTGGTCCATCTGCTCTACACTGCTCATACAAGTTATTTTGCTTCATCATACTCGAAAGTTAAAAATAGCTCACTAAATAAAAGGAAAGATGAAAACACATAATTCAACCTAAAATTACATTTGTAGAGGGGTCAAATTTTAAAATTCCCCTCTACCTTGAAGAACCAAGTACCCAATGACCACATGTTGGATAAACGTACAACCTGGTTATCTAGAGAGATTTTTCTACTTATTTTTATCACCTACAAAAGAGGTTAGAATTACATAAACTTTAACTTGGTACAGAGAGATTGACTGGTCTGGCTTTTGCTCTTGAAGCAACTGAACCGTGTTAATGATCTGGAAACCATTCAGAAGGCCACCAATCTGGTCGAATAACTTCGATCTTTACATCATCTTGCCCTTTAATACTCAAGGAACCTGATCCTTTAAAGGCTTCTTCTAGCCTCAACAGACCCATACCATGAGACCCAAGTGCAGTTGTAACAGTCCCAACTTTCTTGTCGGATGAAACTCCCACTACTTCTGATCCTGGAGCTACCTTCTGTTCTACTTCTGAAGCACATATAAAAAAGAATGTGTGAGAAGTGTAACTTTCGTCCATGTGATTTGACAATGTTTAGTGAAGCATGTTATATGCTATATTGTGCGATTCTTTCCAAATATCTGACAGTGTTGGTGTGTTAGTACGCTCATGTCAGTTACTACCATCAATGTGAGATTGTATAGGATCACATAATGTTGAAATCACCATCTCTAGAGTTAGATACCTATTGCAAATTGCCAAAACAAAGCACAAGTCCTATGCGAGTTTAACTTTATCTTGCTTGAATAAAAGAACAAAACTAAGAAGAAAAATTCACCATTTCCGCTTCTGTCGAGAAATTTCAAGGGAAGCAGGCGTTTTCGAATGACACCACGGTGGTGAGTTCGAGCTACTGACTCCTGTCCGACATAGCATCCTTTGTCGAAGCTTATAGCATTCAACCCAGCAAGATTGTACTCGAGCGGAATTGCCTCACCTGAGAAAGGAAGAATCAGAAATCAAGAGTAAAACGTTGCATTCCTGCACTGAAATTTGAAGAAAAAGAATAAACCTCTACTACTATGATGTTTATAGTAAAAAGCTTCATCTCGATTTTTGAGAACTAATGCGGAAATTCTATGAGTGACATGCTTTGTGTTCATGTCAGATGACATAGAATGGCAACTTAAGTTGCTAAGAGAACTAAAGAAGTCTGCTCCATTTCCAGATGCAAAAATATATTAAATTATATTCCATAAATTTTAGAACCTGTACATATTCCATAAAAAACCATGAACAATTTATGTAGCACAAAATTTAAAGATAAGAATGAAGTCCACAAGCGGTAACTGGGATTAAAGAAACTTAAAAACTGTTATTAAGCAACACTTTAAAGGCAGCCAACAATTAGCCATGACAAACACAATAGCGGTAACAAGTGGTAGCCAGGAAGTGAAGTCATGGCCATTCAAACCAGTTCAGAGTCTCCGTGTATTTATGCTATAAATTCTTGAAGCGGCTTATAAATTCTTCATAAACATTAAACGGTTCTAATCAGTGCACAATTTGAGACTCTAATAATGAATGGAAAATCATTTTAAAACTTCAAACACGACGAAATGGGTAAAGATCTGTTGACACCTTTTTTTGACATGTAATTGGGAACTACTTAAGAGAAACATTACAGTGTAAAAGATTATTTCTTTACCAAGAAAATAACATGACAGAGACAAAATTTTGTTGACAGACTTTATCAAACAAGAAAAGTAGGATTAATCGAATGGACTGGTGTTATGGCACAATGGTCTATCACAGATAAATCTTCACACAAAAAAAACCATCTGATACTTCTGCTTCGCTAACCCACTTGCACAGGTTAGTTAAAAGAGTTGTCAACATATCCCAACACTGAATAGAATCATCGAAGTGTTACCTTTAGGAATCTCGGTTGAGCCCTCTGCCACTCCCTTCTCTACCCTCCATTGAAGGTAATTTAGCTCATCAGTTTCTTTGTTTGCTTCAACCAACGGTGCTGCAAGTAAAAAAAACATATTTCTGAACCTCAATATGAAAACATAACAATATGTTACAGAGGATCATTATGCATATGTCCTGGTCACACTACTTCTATAATTATGAAAATATCTACTTTACTTTAGATATAACACACTAGTGAAACTTACGCATTGTATTTGAAGGAAAAATTCCTCTGAAACCAAGACTATCCAATCTGGGATCTTTGTACCACTGCCACCCAGAACTATTCCCTTTTGTAGATGACTGACCGGCTTTGTCAACACCAGCACCCCAGCCAAGAGCTGAAGCCTCAGGTTCTTCTTTCGAGTCAGACGACGTAGAAAGGTTTTTACCAAAACGTTGCCAGCAAGAAAATTCCTCGCTCACATTTTCAATATCAACATTTGATCTTAACCGAAATCTGCAACACAACCACCCATATAAGACTCACAGATGCGAAACTAATTAGATAAAATTAACACCCCCAAACTACATATACAAAAATTTCACAACTAAACAAGCTGAAATAAGCTTCAACCATTTATTGACTCCTCAGAGGAGCCACAAGGTCTAAACTAACAATATCCCCTTCTACCAGTAAGTTTATTTGGTAATGGGCAATCTCAATGCAATCCTAATGAGATCAAATTCTCTTCCTAGTAAGTCAGAACTGTGAGATTTATACTAGAGGAACAAACCCAATTGAATAAAAAGACGGGCAGATGATTGTCTCGCATAGTAGTTCAAGTCTGCCCCTTCCCAAACAAACAAAAAAAAAACTGGAAAAGAAGAAGACCCTTACTTGTGGAAGCAATCCATGAGCTCATCCATAACAGTGGCATCAACATCTGCAAGCAAATCAAATGGGTCATCTGTTGGGTTTGAACCAGGTTTAGAACCAGTTTTATCAAGCTTCTCATAAGAACGAGAAGGTCTATAAATAAACAAATCATACAAAAACCTCCCTTGAGGTGTAAGCATTGCTGTATAAATTGGTGTTTCTGATACTGTTGATAGATTTGGTGTACTTATAGTTGATGTTTTTTCCCCAATTTCTTCACCAAACTTTCTTACATCATTTGTTACTAATCCTTGAAGAAATTTAATCGTATCAGGACCTCGAAAACGAATTACAGATCGTGTTTTTAGATGTGATGCCATAGAAGAACCTACATCTTCAAAATGAGATTTTTGTTGTTGATTATTACAGAAGAATCTTGAATGGAGGAAGCTTCTGTTTCTATAGATTTTGTAAATTGGGGATGCTGAATTCTTAAAAAACTGCATAATTAGGGTTTCTGAGAGGTTCTTGCTTGTCTGTGATTGAAGAATTGAGATTGGGAGAGGGTAATTTATGGCATCTTTCTGATATTTTCAGAAGATACGTGGTGAATAGCAAAATTCCAAGAGGTTCTGGGTTTTTGACACGTACAGTAGTACTAAGACTATTAGTAATGGTGTACGGTTCGAAATTTGAACTGAGTTAACTCGTTCCAAACCTGAGTTTGCTAACTGGATGGAAATCTTTCTTTTATACGTGAGTTAATTCGTTCCAAGCCTCCACCAGTTGAACCACCAACCACCTATGTTTAAGTAATTTCATCGCCACCACCCCAAGTGGTACCTACCTGGCACAACACAACAAGGATGCCCAGGTTCTGTACGTTGCCTTATTGTGCTCATGTTTAGCGTATTGGCCCAGTACACTTAATTTAATGGTTGCGTACAAATCAATTTTTGAAATTTCTTTCTTCTCTTTCTATTTCTCATGCATTTGATATCAGTGTTTGATTATTTCTTTTATGTCAACTCGGCCATCTTAACTTATTTTTTCAGTTCTTACACACTTTCTGCTGAAGTAAATCCCTATAAATTGCACTTCATGCCTCCTAACACTTCATATCAACATCCTTTGAGGCATAGATTTCACAAACTCTCATAACTCCACAACTAGATCTTTTCCCTTCATGTGTCTGTCTCAATTTGGAGATTCATTCACACATCGTATAGTAATGACATATCATACACACACTTTTCACCTTTATCTTTTGTTTACCACACTGATGATGTTGAACAACTACAACATTTTTGTTCAAGCCCAAACCCGAGTTGGATATTACCCGAGAACTTGTCCGAGAGCTGAAACCATAATTCTATCAACAGTCAGTACCCATTTTAGATCAAATCCTACCATCGCTGCTGGTCTTCTTAGAATGCATTTTCATGATTGTTTCGTTCGAGGATGTGATGCATCTATCCTTATTGATGGAACTTCCACAGAAAAAACTTCTATAGCTAATAATCTAATTCCAGGTTATGAAGTTATTGATGATGCAAAAACACAGCTTGAAGCTGCTTGCCCTAACGTCGTTTCTTGTGTTGATATTCTTGCCATTGTTTCTCGTGACTCTGTTGTCGTGGTAACTAGATCAATCGATAAACCATTTTTTATGATTAAAATTGATAGTTTAAAGATTATTAATGTATAAAATAGTACTAAGTAATCTAACTGATAATGCAGAGTGGAGGTGCAAGCTGGTCAGTACCAACAGGTCAGCTAGACGGTCGGGTATCAATAGCATCAGAGACTGCTGAGCTACCTCGTGGTACAGACTCTATTCAAATGAAAATAGAGAAGTTTGATAATAAAGGAATTATACTCAAGATATTGTTATTTTAGTTGGTAAGAATATATAGTAACTATAAATTTCTGTAGCGAAATGAACTTTTACCGAGTCGTTATGCTAATATCAGTGATATATTGTCGTTTTATCAGGTGCCCATACAATTGGGACATCAGCTTGTCAGTTCTTCCGGGACACTGGAACTGCCGATCCCACAATCAACCCATCGTTTCTTACTTCCTTGTAAAATCTTTGTCCATAAAATGGCGATGCATCTACACGTGCAGCACTAGACACTGGTAGCGTCACTAGATTCGACCAAAGTTATTACACAAACTTGAGGAACGGAAGAGGAGTTCTAGAATCTGATCAGAAGTTATGGAATGATGCTACAACACAAACTTATGTTCGACGGTTTTTAGGTCCATTTAGAGGCTTGAGCGGATTGAGATTCAATGTGGAGTTTGGTCGGTCTATGGTGAAAATGAGTAATACTGAAGTGAAAACTGGTACACAAGGCGAGATCCGAAGAATTTGTTCTGCCATTAATTAAGAGTCATTGAGTATATAACTTGGCTCCGTTTTATGTTTACAAGAATTTGTTCATGTCATATAGTAAGAGATATGAATTAACGCATACCAAAATTATTTGTTAATAAAATTGTAATCGAATTATGAAGTTCTATAAAAGTTTTTGTTAAAATACATATTACACATTTTGAATGGTAAAAGTAAAACACAGAAAACACTAAATCCTTAAGAATGTCCCTATAGCGTGGACTGGTTTGTGAAATTTAGATGTCGAAAATGAAAGTCATGTTTTTATTCATTGCGATAAAACAACTGAAATATTTATTGCATTAATTAGATTTTATTACAGTCTGAATGAATATAGGTTACTGGATTAGAGGTTAATAAGAAAACTGATGGTCATAAAACCTAGACATTAATAGTTGTAATTAAAGTGTAGAACAGTTTCACCATATCTCAAAACTCTATTTAAGTACTTTTCAGCAGTGCACAATAGTACACAGCATTACTAGCAAGAAATATAAGTAGTAAAAATAAAGAGTTTGAACTTTGAAGAGATGTCGATTAAGAAGGTAGAACAATTTTCCGTTCTTGTTCTAATGATTGTCACATCCGTTGTTACGAGCAGCACAGCTGAATCCCAACCTCTAGCTCCCACACAACTAGATACAATTCGGATCCCTGGGTTGTTACCACCGCTACTACCATACAATCCAGAAATCGGAAAGTGTTGGTCAACTCTTATTGATATCGAAGGTTGCAAAGCTGAGATCTTGAATTTCTTATTTACATTTCAGCTTCGACTAGGTCCAGCATGTTGCAAAGCTATCACTAGCCTCAGTGAGACTTGCTTGCCAGCCGTTTTCGCATGGGGTTGGGGGTGGGGAAGAATACCTTTCAACCCTGCTTACCCAAATGTAGTCAAGGGCTATTGTGCGTCCATAACTGGAGGAAAAACATCACCACCATCCCCTTTTGATGTTCATATGTCTCCACCACCTCCACCACAGGTTCATCTAGCAGCACCCAAACCTGCGTCAACTGGACCACCAACCACCTCTGTGGCATCAACTGTTACAATTGCCGATGCTGAATCCCAACTTCTAGCTCCCACCAAACTAGATACAATTCGGATGCCTGGATTGTTTCCGCCACTACTACCAGGTCCATATAATCCATATATCTCAAAGTGTTGGTCAACTCTTGTTGATATTGAAGGTTGCAATGCTGAAATCTCGAATTTCCTTTTTACATTTCAGCTTCGACTAGGTCCATCATGTTGCAAAGCTATCATTGGCCTCAGTAAAAGTTGCTTGCCGGCCGTTTTATCATCGGTTTGGGGGTGGGGAAGAGGATTACCTTTCAACCCTGCTTACCCAAATGTAGTTAAGGGCTATTGTGCGTCCATAACTGGAGGAAAAGCATCGCCACAGGCTCATTGAGGAGCACCCAAACCGGCGCCATTTGAACCAACTCCTTAACCAAAACTTTGTTTAGTTGACATGCAGAGGAAGTGTTGCTCCTCCATCATAAGGGGATCCTACCTTCACGGTCTAACCCTTCACTTAGAAGCTCCAAACCACGCTCGCTCAAAAAAAGTGCACCGTAAGTAGAGTGGTCCAGGATGCATAAAATTAATGCTAAACACTTTTTAAGTTAAAGTTTTATGTAGACGACTATTGCTTGATGCATCAATGAAATATACTTTTCAGGGCTATCTGGTTGAACCTTATTCGTCTTACATCGTGTTTCTTTCTTCTTTTAATAGATCTGATTCATCTGGATTTAACTGAAATTACCTGATTCATCTGTATTTGGTTTGATGTGTTTGTTTTTTAAATCAGATCTAACTCAACAAACTTAAAAATATATGAGTCAGTGGTTTGGTCGTACGAGGTATAAATATTTTGTTCCCTAACTCAAACGCGCCTAAATAAGGGATTAGGTCTGACTCAGCGAGTCAAATCTAACTCAAACTAAAAAACAAACAGACTAACATTTGACTCTTATTGAGTCAGGAACCAAATCAGATTCAGACGCCGAGTTAGCAAAAAACAAACATGCTGTTAATTTCTTTTACAAACAAACAAAAAATTTAATACATGATGCAAATGAATGTTTCCTCGAACACGTGCCAAAAATTAAAAATGGGTAACTGATCTTGGCTCGTTTATCTTTGCTCTTCTCCGCGACAATTTTCAGTTTTGTGGCTGACCTTTTAAGGCACCGACTTGGCTTTAATAGATTTTGACAAGATAGGATGGGCAACATCTTAATGTTGTTTCATATCAGGAAGTCCCACTAGCAAAATAGTTCAACATACAATATATATAGTCCAGCTTCGAGATTACTTGTGTACTACGGTTCATTCTCTGTAGATGAAACTGTAGAATGTAGATATATATAAAATGCAAAATTTGCTAATGGGTTAGGGTTCAAAATTATCTAAGACTTTTGAGTTGTTTGTGGAATATATGTCCATTCCATTTCCCCATAATGCGATTATGCAAGCAGAATTCACAAGAAAGTATCTCCGGAAGTAGGAAACTGCATTTACCTATTTCATGATAATAGTAATGTTCATTCAATTGACCGGAGAAATGATGTTGAATTCTTCTTATAAATTTTCTCAAGACTATTTTCACACTCTACTGTTTCTTTTTTCAACTACTCTTGTTTCTGTTTTCAGGTCCTTGCGATGGTGATTTTAGCAACACATTGCGTTGAATATTCAGATCTGAATGAACATTCAGACAACGCTGTCTTATCTTTATTAAGCAGTTGGTGCACAGTGGCGGAACAAGGGTGGGCTAGACCTGGCTCTATCCTCCTAAAATCCCTATAATCTCTAATTAGTCGTTAATTTCTTTAATATTTCATATATAATTCTTAAAATTTTAGATTTTAATCCTCCCATCTTTTGAAGTTTTATAGTTTAGTCCATTTGACTTATCAATTTTTTGTTAGCCCCCCTCTGTCTTAAAACCTGGTTCCGTCACTGCTGGTGCAGAAAGGTTTGGAGTACCACAACAAGTTATGCCTGCCGAAGCAACATATCCTCTGGATATGGTAAAGTTCTATTGCCTCTTGAGAATTTATCTTTATCATCAACTGCAACATCTGATGTCGCGAACAATATGGATGTCTTAACAAATATTTTGAAGCGCTTACCAGTGAAATATCTTGGTAGATTTTTGGGCATAAAAAAATCACTTTGCCACGTGTTCGTATTATAAAGCAAAAACACGAGAGAGAAAAATTCAAGCCAAGTATTGAAGTTATTCTCAGTCAACATAGGGATGTCCATCTACTTCGTCAGAAACAGACACGTAGAAAACACTAGTTAAAGATCAACGACCAAATTTGAATTGGGTAGTTGAGCATTTAATGTACGAGCAGAACGGTCAGATCAACAGTCTGAGATTGTCGGGACAGGTGGCGAATTACAATTCGACGAGGAACAGAGCAGTGGAGACTGGTGTAACGAAGGATAATTGACGAACAAGTCAGCGAAGTTAAGTGTCAGTGAAGATGGATTCCTTTCAAAGAAAGCTTTAGCGAAGAGATACCCGCGAGGAGACTTGCAAGGCAACATGAGATGTCATCCACTTTCATTATCTGTCTATAAATACGAGTGGAAAAAATAAAAAAGGGGTTGGACATTCTGTGTAAGGCATATATAGAGAAAACTAGTGAGAGAAATATTATACTAGGACTGGGAGTTTGTAACCATCTTCATATCACATTGAAATCACTCCCTTGGACGTAGTGTTTAACACTGAACCACACAATCCTTGTGTGTCTTTACTTCATTGATCTTGTTTGTGAATCTTGGCCTTAAAACTTGACTGATAAATACTGGATACGGCTTAGGATATTAGCTTGGGTGTGTTGTAGGATTTCTTGCAACTATATTTTGGCGCTAGAAACAGAGGGACTTGATATCATTGAAGATCTATTTACTCAAACACTTGATTACTTAAGAAAAGGTTTAGATCTAGAGTCTTTGTAGCTTTATTTGAAAAAGAGAAAGTTAGATCTCGTTTGTTTTGAAAAGGAAACTTTAGATCTGAGTTTCTAAGTTCAAGTCTTTATAAAAGCAGTAGTTTAATGAAAAGGAATCATAAAACCAGGGTTTTTTGAACCGTAAAGTTACAGATCTGATTTAGTGTTCTTCATCTTAAAGTTTTCATTTACTTAAGATTTGGTTTTAAAACTCTAGATCGCTTAGTGGATATAAGGTTATTTTCAAGTTTGTATTCGTTTAAAAGTCGTAAAACTTCAAATCTTAAGATTTTTCTGCATACATGAGTACTTTAGAAAAGGGTTTAAAAATGTTTTTTTTTCTTGATACGTCAACATCAAAAGATTTTATTCTTGTCAAAATAATACTTTTAACGGTTAAATTATAGGTAGTTAAGTATTTTCTCTGAGATTTACCTTGGATCTGTTGACATAATCATTCCTTAGGATAAAACATTAATCTTTTGGATTGGTTGTCAGATCTAGGGTTTTGGGAATTAATTTCTTTATCATAATTATTAGATCTACATTTAATATCATAAATCGTAGGGTCCAGTGTTGAAAACTTGTTGAAGAGTTTAACAAAACCATTTTTCTTATTGTGCAAACTTCGAAAGGGAAAGGATGGCATCGAGAATAGACAAAGGCACGCATAGAAGGACGAGAAAGAGTTCCAGGATCATATCCAGTCAAGTAGAGAACAACATAACGGGACATCAAGTTGACGAAACAGAAGGAGGTAATCGCCTTATAATATAGGAGGAACAAGTCCCGAAATAGGCGTCGTAGGGAAATCTTAGGAGAGCGTGCATCCAACGAGAGTGATTTATCAGATGATGAACAAGAAATGACAGTGGAAGAGTTCAGGGCAAGGATAGCCAAAATGAAAGAAATGAAGAAAAAATCGTCTCAGTAGCGAGAACAACTCAAGTAGATAAACTTAGAGCTCGCTGAAGAGAACCAAAAGTTACATGAGGAAACACAAAAAAGATCAGGCCCGTCAGTATCAGACACGAACAGACGAAAAGAGCCAACCAAGAAGCGACGAGGGAATCACGAAGAGAGCTCTGAGGAGCGTGATGCGAGAAAACAATAGGAGAAAATGGAGTGCCAGTTAAAAAGGACCAAATAAAGCAATGCTAACCAAAAATTCTGGAAGGAATTAAAAAACATGCGCCATGTTCCAGAGCTATCAACATAATAAGAAAGGACATCAGCTGACATAGGCAATAATAGAGGCGAAGCAGTCCCCCTTTAGTGTTGACATTTTATATATGGCTTTACCTCCAAAGTGCACAATCGAAAGTATATTCCATGGAACGGGAAGCACAATACAACACGTCAAGGATTATCAACGATTGCTGTTGCAATGGGAGCATCGTGACGAAGTCATGTGCAAGTATTTTCCATCCAGCCTAAAGGACGAAGCACTAGCTTATTTTGATGCTCTTCCGGAGTATTCTATCACGTCCTTTTATGAACATAAAAAGGTGTTCCTCGCGGCTTATATGCACAACAACCTGTTGATATCTGGAGTATAAAAGTTTCCAATTTAAAAAGGAGAGTAGGGGAAAGCTTGCGAAGTCTCGTAAAAAGATGGAGGGCCCTGTGAAGCGAAGTCATGGGTTACGAGATGGAAACCAATTTAGTGCGAAGCTTCATCAATGCATTATTTTCAACTGATTTGTTATACATGGCCATATTTAAGAACAAGAACACACTGACCATGCAAGAGCTCCGAGAATTTCAAGAAGAGTACATTGCCCTAGAAGAAATAAAGAGGGAGGCAGCTTCTCATCCTGCAGTGACGAATGAGGTTATCTTTTGAAATCCCGCGAGCATCCAACGAACAACGAGTGCAGTTGGGGACGTACTGCAAGTGGATTACCGAGATATCTACCGAGAAGATCAACAACGAGCACCCAAGCGAGACGTGCAATCAAGCATGAATTCGACACATAATGATGCAGGTAGATTCCAGCGGCATAGGAGCATCCCTCTCGGTGAGGTAGATTCAATGATCAAAGGTTTGGCGAGCGAAAACCCAATAACCCGAAGTTTGAGGATATAAAGCTTCCCAAGTTGAACGCTCCACTATCATCTGTCATGCGATATATTGAAGAGCCCGAATCAGAATGCATCTCGCGTCCGCCAAATATAGGGGTGGATCCACCCTTCACCAGGTATAGTAATCAACTTCAGGAACGTACAAATAATCATGTTACGTCTGATAGAACATGGGAAGCTTCGAGAATTCTTGAGTGATCTGCCATTACCACCACCACCAGCTTCACGAGCAGAACCAGAGGCACTGGGAGTGCGCAAAATAGAGATAGAGAAAGGGCGAGCTACTTGTGATGCAATTCCATCATTCACTTGGCGAGAACACTGGCGAATTTCCACTACAACATCATGTGCAGGGTTCACAAGCGAGACCAGAATGGAAAAGATATTTTCAGCGTAAAGAAAGCACCACCTTTGGAGAAGTGGATGGCACTATTGATTGTATTTTCAACATCAAAGGCACCGGAGAATGGGAGTCACATGCCGATTGTCTTGTAGTTACTTTAAATATGATTAAATGGGCAGTGGAAAAGGTTTTGGTCGACACGGGAAGTTTGATGGATATCTTATCCTATAACACTTTCAAGCGAATGGATTTTCCGGACTCTGTGGTCATTCTATCGACTTACAACATTTATGGGTTCAATGGAGCACCGTCAAGACCAAAAGGGAAATTCACCATGGTAATATATCTTGGGAAGATGAAAACGATCACTACCTTCTGTGTAGTTGATGTGGAGTCACCTTACAGTGCCATCGTGGGACGACCCTGGGTTCATGGAAATAAAGGAATATCATCGACTTATCACCATTGCTTGCGTTTTCCGACACCAGATGGCGTAGCTGAAGTCCTTACCGAAGCAAAATACTGCAACAAAATGGACGTTTGTCAGTATGAAGAACGTGCTGACAAGGTCAAACAGAAAAAGAAGCAGGCAAAGGAAGAAAAGAAAGCACATGAGGTGAAGATCTACGAAGTAAATGCGGCGAATGAAAATGGTCTTCCCAGCAAAGTCACAGGAAGTGAGGATTCGCAGGCATATCAACTAAAGAGCCCGACCCCTCTCGGAGAACCAATGATGAATTGAATTTCACGGCAGCGGAGCCTACTAAAGATAAACTTAGGAACGGAAGATGAAGCAAAGATAGTCAAGATTGGGACGAGGTTAAGCGAGCAAGAAATATGAAGGTTGGAGCAATTGTTGCGAGAGTATGTGGATGTATTTGCATGGAAGATGGAAAATATGCCATGCATCGATCCTTATGTAGCTTGTCATCGATTAGATATTGACCCCAAGATGAATCCCTTTAAGCAACGAATCAGAAAGGTTGCAACCATATACCACGAAACTATTGAGGCAGAACTCAGAAGAATGAGTGAAGCATGAATTATTAAAACAGCGAAGTACCCACAGTGGATTGCTAATATGGTGATTGTTTCAAATAAGAATAAATGAATCAGGATTTGCATAGAGTTCATCGATTTAAACAAGGCGTGCCCAAAGGATAGTTTTACTTTACCCAATATACCCCAAATGGTAGAATCGGTACCTGGTTACGAAACATTGTCTCTCATGGATGGATATTCAGGCTACAACCAAATACTACTCGCCGAAGAAGATAAGGAGCACACCTCTTTACCCCGAAAGGATTGTATTGTTACACAAGAATGCCTTTCGGATTAAAGAACGCAGAAGCAACTTACCGACGAATGGTGGAAAAGCTATTTGTCCAATGGGTGCATTCTACACTAGAGGTGTATGTGGATGATATGCTAGTAAAAAGTAGAAAATCTGGAAATCACGTGAGAGACTTGAAAGATATTTTTGATCAAATTCGCAAGTTCAAAATGAAGATCAATCCGGCGAAATGTATTTTTAAGGTTGCATCAGGAAAATTCTTGGGATATGTAGTCTCAAAGAATGGAATAGAGGTGGACCCGGCGAAGGTACAAGCAATCAGGGATATGCCATTTCCAGCAAAACTGAAAGATGTGCAAAAGCTCAACGGATAGCTTGTAGCTTTAGGAAGGTGATATACACGTTTTCGTGTCTAATTTGTTCCCAATTTGTATTTTGTTAAAGCTCGATTTTGTACTAACTACGTCATTTTATGTAATTGTAGGTATTTTTGGAAGAATAAACTCCCGAGAAAAATTGGCTCGAAAAGTGATGTTTAGACCCCGGAAAAAGCTACTAAAGGCACCCATGAAAAGTTATAAAGGAACCCATCGATTGGATACATACACCCTCTTCACATTTGAACTTGAAAACTGGCGGGAAAATCTGTTTTAAATGCAGTGACATCCTGAATTGATTCTGGATGAGATTTTCACGTGATTTTTGGGTCAAAATCACAGAGAATGATTACAATAACTAAAGTGATTAATCATGACCAAAATGATACATAAAAATCAGTGAAAAAATTCTCTCCAGGAAGAATATCTCGAGAGAGTTATACTCTCGGATATGAGTTGAATGATAGAATTTTAGCTCAGAATCGATATCACATCACCAGTTATTTCCAGAAGAGAGGATGGAAAGATACTCAGAGATACACAGAATAGAATCATATCAGAAATGGAAAAAAAATCATGGGATTATTCTCTGTTAATGAATATCCTGTTGAGAATTAATGGATGGA
>JAJJMC010031210.1:4920308-4959468 GCA_023531435.1 Papaver californicum | reverse complement strand
TTTAATAATTTTTATAGAGCAATTGTGATTTCGTTAGATGGTATATGCTTTTCCTAGTGTTTATATATTCCATGCTTTTGTCATACAATTGTTACTTTAAGAATTTACTTATTGCAACATTTTAGAATCAAATTAAAAGTTAGAATTGCATAATTATAATTATTGAATTTAATCATTATAAAAATTAGAAAAATAGTGGAACCTAGCCTCAGTTTTCTCTCAACTTTGTTGTGAATATTATTTTTCATATTTTGTGTATATTTTTAGTTTAATATTAGTTTATTAAACTCTAAAATCAGTCTTTACAAGTTCGAGAGAACGACACTCTATTTACCACTATTAAAAATTACATCAGATGGTTCATCGCCAGGTCTTCGGATAAGTGCAAACCATTTTTTGAAATCCTAAAGAAGGGAGTCAAATTTGAATGGACAGAAGAATGTGAGCAAACACTTCAAAGTATTAAAGAACGCTTGGAAAATCTATCAATTCTTCAAAGGCCCGATGATAAATACATTTTTGTGTCTAATTTGTTCATAATTCTCTGTATTATTAGTGCTCGATTTTATACTTATTGTGTGATTTTATGTGTTTGTAGGTATTTTTGAGAAATAAACATTTCTGGAAACAATCGGCTCAAAGAGTGATAAAAGCACCCAAGAAAAATTACTAAAGGCACCCAAGGAAAGTTATTAAAGGCACCCCACTTTTGGATTTGGGGCACCCCCTTCTTGTTTCAAAAACCCAAAGTTGGCGGGAAAGATTCTCTTCGTGTGAGAGAAGTACCTGAGTTGTTGAGAAGCGAGTTTTATGGGATATAGTTGACGATTCGATATCATAATGTGGAGAAACAATTAAACACATGTTGAAACACGTCAAAAGAGCTCTTTACGCCGTTAAAAATAGGGGGAGAAGACAATTTAGTGCCGGAGAATAAAAACACTCCCTGATTTGGATAAACACACAATTGAAGTTGGTTTTGGATTAGAAATCGAGTCCTTATTGATTAAGGATAATTCTTAGGTCTTCTGAAACCTATATAAGCCAACAGATTGAATACAGAGGGGGGTAGAGAGTTTCGGCCGGGAAATTCTAGGAAGGAATTCTCTTGGAGATTCCTTGCTCCTGCGGTGTAGAAAAATGTTGTATCAAATCACAAAAGAGGTGAGGACAGTTGGGTTGATCTCAAGAAGCTAAACAGAGCAAAGAAAATCAATTCAGGAAAGTTCTCTGCTGCTTCTGTTGAAGAACACGAAGAACAGAAGATAAGGCGACGGTTTCTTCAACCACTTTGTCACGGTTCCTTCATCCACTTTGTAACGTTTATCTTCAATCTGCAATGTTTATCTTGAACTTGAACTGTAACAATTAATGTGTAACGCCTATAAACATTGCAGATTTCTTAGCTTATTTTCTTATTCTCAAGCACTTTTGAGCTATGTACCTGTCTTTTGAGGGTGTTTTGAACATGATAAGCTAAACCCAACCACTGGAACAATGGAGGAAGCCATATTTCATGAATGAATGGTAACTATTTTTGATTCTTAATGACTTGTATTGATTTTTAATTAATTTATGATTTTTCGTAATTAGTTGTGATTCTGTTTGATGGTGTATGCTGGGACTTATGAGCTTTTGATGCGCCATGCTTGTGATTTACAGTTAATATTTTAGAAATCTACTTTTGGCAAATAAACATAGTCAATAAAGAACTATAATTGTTAAAGAATCATGTAGAAATCATTCAGAAGTGATTTTGGTGGAATCCTGAGTTCCAGTTCTTTCCAATATTATTATAATCTTTTACTTATTTTCTAGTTTAAAATAAAATTAGGTCTAAAACGAATCTTCACAAGTCTTAGCGAACGAACTATTTTTACCACTTTTCTAAAACGATAACCAGAGCCAGGGAAAATCCGTTTAATATACCTCGCAGCAACTTCGGAGGCCATTAGTGCAGTGCTGATTCGAACAGATGAAGGGGTCGAAAAGCCTATATACTACATCAATAAAACTCTTGGTTAAAAGGAGAGAAATTACACGAAGGTTGAGCAATTGATCTTTGCATTAGTCTATGCGACTCAGAAGTTGTGAACGTCTTTAAGGCTCATACCATCAAGTAATGACAAAAACACCAATCGAATCGGTATTGAAAAATTCTCAGCGAGTTGGAAGGGTCTTGAAGTGGAATGCACAAACAAAACATTTTGGAGTGGAATATGGAATTTTAACTTCGGAAAAATCTCAGGTCATCACGGATTTTTTAGCTGACTTTTCATTGGAAGAAGACGAAGATATAGAAGAAATGTTAAACTTGGAATAAGATCTTGCAGATACTAAAGATTTGCTTAAAGAAAACCATCTGAACAGATGGGAGATATTCATCGACGGATCTTCAAACAACAAAGGCATAGGAATTTCCATTCCTTTTTACTCACCAGGAGGGGCGAGGGTTGTTCATTTGTTCCAGTTAGAATTTCCAGCAACAAACAATGAGAATGAATATGAAGTGTTGATACATGCACTCAGATTGGCAAATAAAATGAAGTTGGAGGATGTAAGGCTTACAACTAATTCGAAGTTAATGGTTCGCCAAATAGAAGGAAGGTATCAGACGTTTGACCCATCATTATATAAATACTGAAAGACTGCGAGGCGTTATGTATCACAGGTTCCGAATCTCAAGTGACGACATATTTTTCGAAAGCAAAATAAACTTGTTGATGCATTAGCCTTCATGTCTTCAATGATGAATAACCCGGAGGATAAGTCGTTGAAAATAGAGTGGCTACGTCAACCTTTTGTAGACGAAGTTGCCCAAGATGTAGACTCTAGTGGTTGATGAAGAACAAGCAGATGACTGGCGAGTTTCAATACACGAATTCTTAAGCGAAGAAAACTTACCCACGGACAGGAAGCAAGCTAACGACATCAAAAGCAAATCCACAAATTATCAGTTGCGCGAAGGCATTCTATACCGTCAATCTTTTCATGAACCGTTGCTGCGATGCTTATGTAAAGAAGAAAGATTAGAAATATTGAAATCCATACACTATGGAGATGCGTGAACCACAATGGAACGAGGTCATTAGCACAAAAGGAAAAATCTCAAGGGTATATTTGTCCATACATGCATGAGGATGCGAAGGAGATATCCCAGAAATGCGAAGAGTGTCAGCGATTTGATAAAAAAATTTATGCTCCAGCAAATTTTTTCCAATCGGTACTTAGTCCCCGGCCTTTCGAAAAGTGGGGAGTTGACATTGTTGGACCATTGGTTCCCGGATCAAAGCATCGGAAATATCTGATCATAGCCACAAATTACTTCACCAAATGGGTAGAGGCGAAGCCATTGAAGAACATTACAGATAAAAAATATGTTTGCTTTTCTGTTTGAACATATTTTTTGCAGGTTTGGCATACCAGAGATTATCTCGGACCAATAGCAAGCAGTTTAAAGGAGAAGACGTTGCAATATTATTCAATGCGTTCAAAATTCAACAAGGAAAGTCAACTCCGATATATCCAGAAAGTAATGGACAAGCTGAAGCAATGAATAAAACAATTGTAGATAATTTAAAGAAAAAGTTGGATGAGAATTATAATGAGTGGTGCGAAGAGCTGCATAACGTGTTATGGGCGTACATAACTACTCGGCGAAATACAACAGGAATGTCTCAATTTCATCTAACATATGAAGTAGAAGCAGTGCTCCCCATAGAGGTGATGATACCTATTACGAAAAGAGAGGCTTGGATCAAAAACCTGACTTTGGATCTAATATTATCTAAGCTAGATGACTTGGATAAGAATCGAGAAAGGGTATTACATCATATGAAGAATTATCATCGGAGGCTAGCAAGGGAATACGACAAGAAGGTCAAGGTGCGAGATTATGATCCTAGCAAAATGATTTTGCGAGAGATTCCATCGTATCAAAAAGGACCTGAAGTTGGATCCAACATGGGAAGGACCATACATCATAAAACGAATTGTTGGAAGTGGAGCATACGATTTGGTAGATCACGAAGGAGGGAAATTAGATCATACATGGAACCCAAGATATATCAAAAAATATTATCCATGAAGCCAAAGTGGAAAACGAGGGCTCTCAGGGAGGTATGGTCTTATCCTTAAATAAGTACACTAATAATTAAGAAACCCTGCATTACAGGATAGAACCCCATGAATGTGATCCAAAATCCGTCCACAAGGCAAGGGTAGTCAACACATGAGACCTACTATTCTCCCAAGAGGCAAGAGGCAAATTTATAAGACCTATGACACATTACATGAAGAGTTTCTAGGATCATTCGCCTAAAAGGAAGAGGCACACTATGTAAGTCCTACAAGGGGCAACTAATACCTCATTAGGAGGAAAATATGACCTATCCTCCTAAAGGCAAGAGGCATTTAAGACCGACATTTTATGAATATTGACGGGGTGTGATTCGTCGATTCTCGCCGTATCATAGCCTGGCGAAAGACATTTGGCAGGAGGTATAGACTACGCAAGAGGCGCCGAGGTACACGGTTGAGGCATGGGTGCTCGGGGAGTTTGAAGTGTTACCGTCCATTTCCATATGGGCCAAGTCCTTGGTAGTTTATGTCTGATCCCAAAGAAACCCCTCTTAGGGTGTGGACTTCGTACCCCAAGCCAAAACAACGAGGGAATAAGGGGTCCACGAAAAACAATTGGTTGTTGCATAACGGGATGAGAGGAGCTAGAAACACTTACCAGAAATAAGCTTCTTTGAACGAGTAACCAGGGGAAAAATAAAGGGATGACACGCTGCTCTAGGGAGCTGAGTAGCCATATAAGGCGAGGATGCGATACTATTGATCGTTGGAGTATTTAGGCTCGCAACTTCCCCGACGAAGTAAATCACCATTAAGAATGCACCCATTCCTATAAAGAGATATCGCAAGGTCAAAGACTTAGGATTCACAAGTTTGTTAGGGTCTATGGCTTTTTCGCCGAAATAAATGGGTATCAGTGACATATAGGTTAAATTATAATATAATTTTTGTTTAAGGCAATATTAAAACTAGCGAGAAAATGAAGGATTATATGTCATTTTCGTACGAACATTAGATGAAGACATAAGTTAACAAAATGTTAAAATTTGTTAACTAATTTATATTTGTTAATTAAACAGGTAACAAAGTTAACAAATTATCATTTACAGCCCTCAAGCTTGGGAGCGTCCAGATTGTCAAAATGAAGGAGAACCATCAACTACACTAACTACAAGCAAACGAAAAAGAGAAAAAAAAAAGAAACTAAGGAGGCAGCCATAAGCAGAGGAAACTAATGATCTCACAAATTGGTTTTAGGTTCCATCATTTCCAGGTGCAGTACCAAAGTTGCTCAGTAGAAGTGCCAATTTTACCCTGCTTCGTAGAAGCTTCAGCTTCGTTCGGATTAACTTCGTGGGTTGGATCTTTTTCCTTAACACGAACTACTTCGTCATCTTCTACTTCATTATCTTCTCCTTCATTAAATTCTTTGGGATGGTCCACTCTTGTTGAAGGCGGCCTTATTGTTTGCTTCGAACTGATGAAACTCCTCATCAATTTCCTTGTATTTCTTGGCTTCGACATCTCTAATAGCTTCGGCTTTTGCTAGATCCTTGTGAGATTGCGGGAAACCTAGGGGTTTAAAGGTTCGTTGCACATGCTAAGTGTAACCGTATCCTCAACGAAATAGAGTTGTTGCAGTTAGGATAATTTAGATTTATAGTTTGCAGGAGGACTAAAAAAAGGCAAGTGTGGGGAAATTTAATAGGTGCATTATTTGCATTAGTTTAATACTCTAATTCATCACTTTCTTGTAATTTTTTATTTCATTATGCTTTGGTTTTGTATGTTTTTGAGTTCTTTAGGTACTTTGAGGACTAATCAACCAAAGAAGAAGAAATAAATTCGACCTAGCCGTAGAACTGGGAAGCTGAAGATTTATGTTAGAGTTACAACTAGGAATTCAAATCAACCTAGCCGTAGAAGAATCCAAGTGTGCAAGGTTCGTGTAAGGGTCAGATTTACGGCTAGGAAACCATTCCAACCTAGCCGTAGACAAGATGAAGAAGTAAAGCAAGAGTTCCAGGTTCACATACAGTTTAAATTTTTTATGAAGAGATATGAAGATTTGGAAGAACCTATCTTGTATAGAACGAAGAGACAAAGTCAATGCAAAAAGATTGAGGTCAATCGAACGTTGGATGAAGGAGTTAAGACCAAAACAGTGAAGGAAGAAAGTGAACTCCAGACTCAGTTACGGCTAGGAAACTCAAAAACCTAGCCGTAAATGACTCTGGAATTGGCCAAAATCTCAGTTTGACGTACGGTTGGGTCGTGGGAGAAAACCTATCCATAGGTAAAGTCTTTGTTGTGAAATTGGACTTCTAAAAAGAGAAAAATCCGGTCCCGGAAGGAGTCTAAGCCCTAGATATCATGAGTACTATATAAGGAGACTCCCAATATATTAAGAAGACATCTTTACACTACCTTTTACAATGGAGAAGGAGAACAAGTAGTTAGAGTTTGGAGTTGCGATTGATCATCATGATTTCTAGGGTTTACTTTACTTGCTTTCTTATATCTTTTGCATGGATTTTGAGAAATCCATGATGAGCTAAACCTTTCTTATTGGTTAAGGATGTAACTTAAAGTCATGAACATGTTATTCAATTAATACATTAGTTCTTTTATTCACTCTTTTGTATATCGTTCAAGTTTTACTACATATAACAATTATTTTATTGTGTTCATATAATATGATTAGTTATTTCGCATGTTTGAGTCGCGAAAAATATCATAATAAATTCTCTACAGCTAATTAGGAGACTTAGATAATTTTATTAAGAACCCTAATAACTAGTAGTAAGTTGTGATCACTAGCGGTGCAAATCGTGAAGGAAGTCATAAGTAAAACTTGGCCTAGGTTGAATATGTCACGATTGTGTTTGTATTGCTTCTGAGTAACCCGTCTCACATAATTTAAAGCATTGGGTTATTTGGTAGAAAAGAATTCATATATTAGTGATTGCAATATTTGTTGATTTGTGGAGAAGTAACGAAGTGTTGACACCGATTGGGGATACTTTAGGGTTATTGGTAACATGAGAGAGTGAATGCCGATATTCATGTTTGATTGCGTAGCATATGTAGTGATGGACGGTGAATTCCTTAACAAAATTTCTCTTACAATATTTTCTTAAACACTTTCAACTTAAGTTTTAGTTTAAATTACCTTTGAACAACAAAAGCCCCCAGTTTACATAAGTTTTTAAGTACGAATAACAACTCATATCTCCCTGTGGATCGAATCAGTTCTTTTAACTATACTCCCATTTATAATTGTAAAGTGAGAGAACTTAAAATAATTTTGCTTGGATGACAACCGATAATTCTTTGCATTGTGCGAAGACTCGCCTGCGATGTACGAAGACCTTCCTCGGCGGTGCGTAGCTTCGCCGCGGTTGTATCCTTCCTTATGAGAAATTTTTTCTAATCGGCTCGTAAATTTTCAACCTCATGTTCCAAGCGAAGGACAGTGCTTGGAGGCGCTGGCATTCATCCTTGTGAGACTTTGATTCTCTTTGAATTTCAAAATATTGACGAATTAATTTAGTTTTATCTTCCTCAAGGTGGAGATTCAATTCATCCATATTTTGTAGTTCGCGAACCAGGTTGTAACATTCGTAATTTTTTTTACTAGGACTTTAGACCCTAGCCCAACCCAATTTGAGTGCCAAAATCCATTTAGTCGTCCCTTAGTAATTGTGTTGAGCTCAAATAATAGAGGTTAGAAGGAAAACTCTAGATTTTTGCAAGCATGTGTGCCACATGTATGTCATGTGCAGAAGGGCAAACTGGTCTTTTTGGCAAATCCTCTTATAACTCGTTAAGTCATTTTACCTCATCTGTCTTCCATTGCACCTGTTTCATCTCATCGAACCAGAGAAACCTCTGTTCTCTTTTCTTCCACCTGCAACTCTTCACGCGACAGAAGAATTGAATCAGTAAATCAAAATTTTGAACCTAACCCATCTTCTGTTTATGGGTGAATTAGTTTTCTGAAGAGGTAAGGGTTGATTTTCTTTTCAATTTCACTTTCAATTTCTGCCCTAAATAGATTTAACTCGTTCACCATTTTCCTGTAGCTATTGTGATTGTGTTAATTCTTTCGATTCTTCTTTCTGCTGGATTAAGGTTCAACTGCATGTGGGCTCCATTTCTTCCCATTATCTGATTCTAGCTGAAATCGGTTTCCTGTTGAGGTAGGGGGGTTTAATCTTCTTCTCTTTGAATTATGGATTTTAATGGTGTTCATGAATATTGTTAAGGGATGATTGATTTGATTATCTCTGTTTGATACTTTTTAATCTTCCAAAATGAAATACGAACTCAACCCATCCTCTGTATTTGGGTGTATTTGATTTCTCTCAACTTTTGGTTGTTGATGTAACTATTACCTAAATCTTCTGATAACATATAATACCTTCTGAATGAAAACCAGTCATGCAATTCAATAAATGATTTTGAGATGTCTCAGTAACCATGAATTTAACCACTTTTGTCCAAAAGCTTCCTTTGAATAATTTCTGATTTTATGATTTGTAGAATCACCAATTTTGCTTATACCTTTTATGGTCCCTGTGTTCTATCCTGGCATGTTGCACTGTGATTTAAATCCGAAAGTTGCAAATGATTTTTACTTAAGAAAATGCTATGCGGCTTTTTAGTTTGAATTTCATCATAAAACAAACTCTGTACAAGATTCTTTAAAGTATGCCCGTTTGACAGTCTTAGGGCAACTGCAACTGTACGAATATACCAAATACCAAAGAGTAAAAAAATTTGGTCGTTTTTCATTTTTTCCACAACGGTTGCGTGAGTAAATATGATCGCACGTCATTTTTAATAGACGTCTGATATAAAACGCTATTGTAGAAGAACGTTAGGTGACACGGACGTTTCTTTAGTGCGACGTATGTTGTTGTAGGTGAGCGTTTCATATTCTGGAACCAGATGCACTTATAAATGAGCGTTTGCATGCTCGTACGTTTCTGTGGGTGGACGTATGTTTAACGTCCACACTAATAAGCGTCTATTGTACCAGCGTTCTATTGGGTGAACGTCTAGAAATTATGCGTTGTACTGCTGGACGGTTAGTGATAAACGCTCTTTCTAATAGACGCCTGAATGCAAGAAGCCTTTCTAGAACAGCGATTACTATTGAAACGTCCACCCACAGAAGCGTTAGCTGAGTGTCCATGTAGATGAGCATCAATTAGACGTCCTTGTAAGGTGAGCGTCCGTGTGAAGTAGGCTATAGACGTCCTCTTTAGGTGAGCGTCTAGGGTTCAGACGTCCTCTTTAGGTGAGTATCCGTGTGAAGCAGGCTCTTTAGGTGAGCATCCGTGAGAAACAAGTGAGCGTTTATAGTTGTTTGGGTGAGCGCCGTGTTAGGGTTAGGGTTTGGTTGGCTATATAAAGACGCTCTTCCTCTCTCTTCTACACTTCACAAACGTTCTTCCTCTCTTTTTATTCTCAATAGACACGGTTGATAGCGGCTAGGGAAGGGAAAACTTGCCACAAATTACGGTTAAAATCAATTAAATCACGGCAACAAAGACTAAAACTCTCTGTTTTTTTCTTTCTTGTTTTAGTTGTATCAATTTATTTAGTGTTAGAAATGGTTTAGTTTTAGAAACAAATAAGTTAATAAGTTATTAATGTCATGTTTGTTAATTTTAATGTCAATTTTATAACATCTTTACTTATTCCCTGAAAGCGTTTCTGAATAGAGGTCCAACTCCGATCAACCATTGAAGGTATAGCTTCTTTCATTCCAGCTTTGATGCGAGACCATAATTTGTCTTTTGATTGATCGGTACCAACACTACAATCTTGAGATATTGATAAATGAATCCTACACATGGTTATATCTTCATTAACAGTAAAATTTGGACCTCTTGGTTTTGGACCCATTAACGAAAGTGATTACAAACAAATTGGAATTACCAAAAATTAGAAAACCTTAAAAATTTCTTCTTTGTTGTATAAACTAAAATTGAATTATGAATGGTTGTTGTGTAGATGAAACATACTATAGCAACTCGTTTATATACATTACGAATTAACTAGCCGTTCAACAATGGTAAAATTTTACAACGTTCAACAACGGTAAAAATTTTCTCTGATCAACCAGCAAAATTAACTAGCCGTGTAACAGAAAGTTTACAACGGTAACAAAACGCTCTTTATGATGGACGTTTTATTGCCACGCCCGTGTGGAGGAGCGTCTAGTTGGAGGAGCGTTTGATATATAGGCGTCCCCTTAAGGAGACGTTTAATCTGCACGCGTTCTCTTAAGTAAGCGCCTATGCTGGGCGTCCTCTTAGGGAGACGTTGGATTCCAAAGCGTTTTCCTAAATGGACGTCTGGTTGAGACGCTCTTCTAGCTTGCGTTTCTGGTTGAGACGCTCTTCTACCAGCGTTCTCCTAGTCAAGCGTTACTTCATACGCATTCCATAATGAGCGTCTCATCAAAATCGTAGAGATTAAATCAAAACTCATAACAATAAAGGTTAATCAAAGAAAAAAAGTTTGATCAGATCATGATGATCAAGGCGATCAACATCATGGAACTTACTTTTGAGCTTGACGAGGAAAAGCGCTTCGCTTAGGAGATATAATGATCAAGAGGCAAGTGAAGATGCACAAAGAATGTTTGAGAAGAAGAACTTAATGGAAGAATCTTGCAAAGGTTGCAGAGAATTTTGACCGAGAAGAAGAAGTTAATGAGGAGAATAAAAATTAATGGAAATCAGAGGCGTCTGAAGGAAGGCATTTATATCCTAGGTTACCGGTTAAGGAGGTGAGAGGTCATAAACGAGATAAACTTAATGACGTGTTGGTCATAATAAAGACGTGGAAGCGGTTTCGCGTAAATCTCGGAAACGTGGCGACGGTATGAAACTGAAGAAATTCTCTTCCCATCCTACCCTTGTTCGGATGGCAAACAAAGAAGCAAAATATGGGGACAAAAATTCACTTCGCCACGTGTTCGCATCATTAAGCACAAACACGAGAGAGACAAATTCAAGCCAAGTAATGAAGTTATTCTCAGTCAACATAGGGATCTCCGTCAGAAACAAACACGTAGAAAACAGTAGTTAAATATCAACGACCAAATTTGAATTGGGTAGTTGAGCATTTAATGTACGAGCAGAACGGTCAGATCAACAATTTGAGATTGTTGGGACAGGTGGCGAATTATAATTCGACTAGGAACAGAGCAACGAAGTCTGGTGTAACGAAGGATAATTGAAGAACAAGTTAACAAACTTAAGTGTCAGCGAAGATAGATTCCTTTCCAAGAAAGCTTTAGCGAAGAGATACCGCGAGGAGACTTACAAGGCAAAATGAGCTATCATCCACTTTCATTATCTGTCTATAAATACGAGTGAAAACAATGGAAAGTGGGTTGGACATTCTGTGTAAGGCATATAAAGAGAAAACTAGTGAGAGCAATATTGTACTAGGGTTGAGAGTTTGTTATCATCTCATTCCCGTGGACGTAGATTTTAACACCGAACCACGTAATCCTTGTGTGTCGTTACTTTGTTGATCTTGCGTGTGAATCGTCCTTAGAACTTGAGTGATAAGACTGAATATGGCTTAGGATATTAGCTTGGGTGTGTTGTAGGATTTCCTACAACTACAAGATTCAAAGTAGTTTCAAAAGAATGGTTGTGTCTCATATCTCATATCCGCAATCCCCATCCAAGGGGTTATTCACTTCGGTTAAACAATTTTTTGTCTGGTACTTATACTTTGTTATGTTTGCCCATTGACTGGGGTTAGTCGGGTGAGAAAGAGCCGCTTCGTCATAGTACTGACTTATGGACTAACGGCTCACACTTTGACCAAATACCCTACAAAGAGACTCCCGAAAGCCATAAGTATTGAAGGAGTGGCATAAGAATGGGCGCATCATGACATCTCTTGATGACTCGCCCGAATGAATTAGTAGGTATCATGCTTTGAACCCGGATCAGTACAGATGTGCATTTGGTTCGGATAGAGAAAAGTACGCGAACTAGCGGTCACGTTGTGGTTTCCTTTCTGAAGGTATACAGGTTTGCTTCTTCTAAAGAAAATATGTGTTTTGTTGTGGAGTTATGATTTTAAGTGGAACTAATGGAAGTGCTTTGATACAGGGAGTGGGTGGAATTATGGAAATGGCGTCGGGTTATTTGCCTATTGTGTATAACAGCATAAAGAAAGAAGGCGGAGTAACTATAGCTGATGAAGTCCAATGTGGATTTGCTCGAAATGGTGACTTCTGAGGTTTTGAGGCACATGGTGTTGTGCCTGACATAGTGACGATGGCAAAGGTTTGTTCTCAACTGTCTTGTGGGAGAATAAGGTGTTAATGATTGGGAGTTTCCATGAGAACCGACAAGACCAACTGAAAACATATTTGAGTTGAAGACTCTCGCAAGTTGTACCATATGCCCCGAGTAAATATTGCTTTATGATGACTGAATGAATCTTCTTTAAGTCCAATTTGAGATTTTGTAGAGTTACTATGTGTGTTTGTTATTGGATAATGCGAGGGTGCTATGATGAATTGGATTTGTTCCGCTTCAAATAATTTTTGGTGCTCAGCCGTGTTGCGGTAGTATCAGGGTGTCTCCCCAGGTCTATCAGGAACTCTGTTTTTTGGTTTCTGAGACAGTATTTGTGCAACAGATTAGCATATTTCGATATTTTCCACCACTGAAAGATGTAATCTTGGTTAAATCACTATCCATGTACTTTGGAGATTCCAGATTGGACAAGGACTTGACAGGAATAAGTAACCTGTAGGAGTTTGCTATTAGTCCTTCCTGTTTGAAGTTTGAACTTTCACAAGTTTTACTTGCATCACAAATTCACAGTTTCTATCTTTTGGACTTGGTATCTCTTTGCCATCAAACATTATTATGCTTTTAATTATGGTTTTCTAGTGGTGAACATGCTTCCCATGGCTAGAATTTAAAGTCAAGCATGGAAACAAGAGACTTAGAATTAGTGACCATGTATAATAACTATATGGTTCATGCTTTTTAGTGTTTGGAATTTTGCTACAGAAGTTAGCGATAGATATTGCTTTCTTTCGATAGTAAAATAATGAAAATAGGGTAGTACATTGTCCTTAATCTGAAAATCAAATAATATGTATCTTTGAGATCAACTGTAACTTTAGATACCTGATGCATTTTCCGGTGCTCATAGAATAGACCTTTAAAGAAATTACATGTTTCTTTTTTTCGGTTTTATACTTTGTAGACTGACATTACAATTAGGCCCATCAAGTTCTAAAAAAAATAATATATTTTTGGCTTTAGCTTGGAAGCTTGATAAAAATATTAAGGTAACGAAATGTGCATCCCCGCTTAGATTCATGGGTGGGATCTGGGCTGTAAAATCTTGATATTATGCTCTAAAATTGAAATGGACCCAAACATCAAATACAAGGAAAACCGATGCTTAATGGCCATGAAATGTAAGAGTTCATTCCCCAATGAACATTTGCATACATCAGTCAATATGATTTTTATGGTGGAGAAATGATAGCAACAGAAACCTGGCTTTCAAAAATAAAATAAAATAGAAAACAGTAGATTTTTTAAAAAGTATCTAAGAAAAAAAAGTAAAGAAAAAAACTGACTCACCGAGTTATTTCGGATGAAATAGTTAACTTATAACTAAAACGCAGGTATAGTAATGGGTAAAACCGTATCCCACCATTGTTATTTTTTCTAAGTTTGTGTTTGACCCAGTTTTAACCCGTTTTACTAAATAAATTTCAAACTTAAATGATTAAATGTTCCTCAGTGAAAAAAGAAAAGAAAACGAAATGATCTAAGGTTGGTGAGAAATGTTCTATAACGATTAGGCTTATGGGACGAAACTTTGACAGAAGGCCTTAATTGCTCGTATGCTCAACAACTGATGCACAAAATCAAATACGTTTTAGGTTTATTTGATTATTTGATTTGCTTCATGTTCATGAAGATCATACCGGAAATTATTGGATACGATACATCAACATCGGACGATTTTGGTAAAAATTTAGGAATTTGATTCATTAAAAGTAAAATTTAAACAGTTAGATCAATCAAAAATTCTATTAAAAGTATGAGTTTATAGAGATTTACCTTGTAGATCGAGTGAGATGGGAGATGAGAGATTTTTTTTTCTAGAAAAAATGGGAGTAGGGTGTTTAGAATTTGAAAAGTTTAATGAATTTTTTTTTTTTTGTTTAGGGTTTTTGTTAGATTTGGAATTTAGTGAAAAATGGAAAGATTATTCTATTTGTAATATGATTTTAGTATTAGGATTAATTAATGAGTGGAGGGTAGTTTAATACTTTTGATAATATCTAATTAGACACCCTTTATCCTACTATATAGTCGGGAGAAAAATTGTGTAGGCTCAAAATAATTGAAGTAGGCCCAAATATAGTCAGGTTTATCTATTTTCTTAAAAATTGTGCAAGCTTGAAATAACTCAACTATTATAAAACGTACGGAGTATTAAATAAAACATTGTGGGCGAATGGGTGCCTAATTTTTTTAAAAAACCAGACTCTGCTGGACGAGTATACTTTTAAGTCGGATAAAATGGACAAATATTAATTAACTTTATAAATATCTGTTGTATCTTTGAACAAAATTTGATTTATCGTTTTCTTATAACATTAAATAAAATATGGACACTTTTTTCTCCACCATCAGATGAAAAATTCATCCACAGCATCTCCACCGTCAATATTTTCTCTTTCTTCACCACTACCACCACAACCAAACACTTTCTCTTTCATCATTGTAAGTACCATCACTACCTCCACAAACATCTATTTCATCAAAGTAATTACCACTGCCACCATAGATATACACCAACTTATTTTCATTCGGTAACACCATCTACAATTCTTTTGATGCCCTAATTTTATTAAGATTACTCAATTTTGTAAAATTAGGTTTTATCTTCTATCAATTTCACGAGATAAGCACTGAACAAAATGAATTGACTATTGATAATCCTAAAAATCATAAGCTTCTTACCCCTAATTCTCCTTTTGATTTTGTTTTGTGAACAACATGCATTGACCGTTGTTACCAAAATATATCCTAGTTTATATCTTGATGTACTTGTGTACATCTCAGTTTATGAATTGATTGAATTTGGTATGGTTTCATATATGTCTAGCCCGTTATGTAACTGGATGTAACTAGTTTACAATTGATTGATTTTGTTTTCATTTTAGTATAGTCTCCGATAGATCTGTGTACATCTTGTTTTTATGCTCTATTTTTTTTTGCCCAAAATTTCCTGTTGAATTTAACTTGGATAAACCTAGATACATATGGTTTAGTTTACAATTGATTTTGTTGAACTAGATTCATTTCTTTTTCAGATTTGGTTGGACATAGTTTCATCCAAGTTAAATCTGTAATACAAATTGATACCTTTAAACTAGGATGAAATTAGTTCAACCAAATTTAATATGTGTTATATATTGTTTCATCCAGGTTTAAACTAGAATGAAACTAGTTTCATCTAGGTTATGATGTACATGATTTCATCCAGGTTTTCTTACTAGAATATGTAGTTTGAAACTGTTTTTTTTTTCCTTTAGATTAATTGTGCGGGATGAAACGAGATACATACTGACAAAATCATATTTTTGTCAGAATATGCAAGATGAAACTGGTTTCATCCCGCTTTAGACTGTGATAAACTTGGATTTTTATTAGAATACATAGGATGCAACCAGATTCATCTAGTTCTAAAATGTGATATACCTGAATTTTAGTCAGAATATGCAGGATAAAACTAGAAACATTCTGTAAATGATCCACGTGCGCAGATGCAACTTGTTGAGGGTACCACGTTATGAAGACGATGAAACAAAAAAATGTAAAAGCCTTTTTAAAGTTCTAAAAATCTTCTTGGGTCGAGGTATTTTTCTTATGGTTTTATTACTTCCATAGAATAATATTGGTACGTAGGGTCTATCTGACACCAATTTGTGTTTGGAGAACCACCGATGATGACATTGTGATCAGTTACCTTTAATATATATTTAAGCTTAGTAGATGATAAGCTAATGTGAACTTTAAGAACCGCTCAGATGTTGGCCCAGCAGGATACCCTCCTGCCTGTTTTGTTTCCAGTTCGACCTGTCCTGTTGCCAATTATGATGCTGACCCATCAGGCTCCTTTTTGGCTTCCAACTCAATTTCTATGGGTAATTCTTCTTTGAGAAGCCTAAAGAATCAACTAAAGGCCAAGCTCTCTAAAGAAGTTCAATCTAGTTCTAGTTTACCTTTACATCTTAATGAGGAAGCATCAAGCAAAGAAGAAAATAGAGTTATGGAGCGAGGCTTAAAGTCCATACAAGACAATTATGAACGCAATAAATTCAAGGAAGTGCACAAGGATTGTCATGCGATAATGAGGATGCGGCGTCGCAAACAAGTTGTAGACAAAAGCTACACGGTGTTGGTGATGATTTAGAGATGGCCAATGGAATTCACGAGAAATTGATGCGTCTCTTCGACAAAATTAAAGAAGTCGGTAAATACTCGGGGATTGAATTCTCCTATAAAGAATTTAATTTCGTGTCAAACTCTATTCTCTCTCATGTGCATGCTTTCAAAGATGTTATGGATGCGGGAGTTAGCGACGCAAGTTAATGCTTGTCTTGTTTGGTTTTTTCTCCTTTTTATGGATACCTTGTTTCTATTAATGTGTAAGATTATTTCTTGGAATGTTAACGGTCTTGGAGACCCAGATAAGCGCTCAAAATTAAAAAAGCTTTTGAAACGGTGGAAGCCAACTATACTCATGATACAAGAGATGAAGCTTAAGGCTTGCACCAAGAACATTGTGTGCTAATGTTGGGATGCAACTCCTTGTAAGTGGATTGCACTTCACTCTTATGGAAGATCGGGAGGTATTTTGTTGATTTGGAATTCAGATTTGATTGAAGTGGAAGACTTTCTTGAAGGTACTTTTTCCATAAGTATTTCTTGCCGAAATTTGTAGGATAATTTTCGTTGGGCTTTAATTGGTGTTTACGGTCCTTGCAATGTGAATGAAAAAAAAAGCTTTCGTTTGGAAATTACTACTTTGCATGGTTATTGGGATGAAATACCTTTGTGTTTTGGTGGTGACTTCAATGAGATTAGATTTATGGAGGAGAGAAGGGGGTGTCGTAGAATCTCAAATTCTATGAAACTCTTTAATGACCTTTGTAATGATCTTGATCTTGTGGACGTGCCTCTCTCCGGTGCCAAGTATACTTGGGGTAGACCGCCAAATAAGAAGAGCAAGATTGACCTCTTTCTCGTCACTTCGGATTGGGAAAATCATTTCCAAAATATTGTTCTCAAGCGCCTTGCAAGACCTTTTTCAGATCACTTTCCTATCGAGTTAGGCTCCTTGGATTCGGATTGGGGTGCTTGCCCTTTTCGTTTTCAATTAGATTGGCTTGAAGACACTAACATAATTCCCTTAATAAAAGCATGGTGGGAGTCTTTTTCCTTTGTAGGTACGGCCGACGAATGTTTTACAAAGAAGCTAAACGCCTTAAAGGAGAATTTGAAGGTGTGGAACAAAGAAGTCTTTGGTTGCATTGAAAAGGCCATAGATACGGCTCTTACCAAGTTGAAATATTTGGACGATCTAGATGATAGGAGGGGTCTCACCGTAGATGAAAAAAACTCGCTTGTGACGGCTAAGGTGGATTTCGAGTTGGCTCATAGGCGACAAAGCGTAATGTTGAGACAAAAATCTAGAATAAGATACTTTAGAGATGGAGATCGCAACACAAGATTTTTTTTCATAGAATTGTGAAGGGTCATAGAGCTTCAAACAACATCATCAACCTTCGTATTAATGGTCGATGGACCGCAAACAAAGAGGAAATTAAGTTGGGCATTGCAAATCATTTTGAGCTCGTGTTTAAGGAGACATCAAACTCTCGTCCAAGAATCAAAAATATTTGTCTTAAGAAGATTGATGAGCAAGCTCGCTTATGGTTGGAAAGGTCTTTTAGTGAAGAGGAAGTGAAAAACGCAATTAAAAGCTTGGGAATAGACCGTGCTCCGGGTCCGGATGATTATCCTATGAAGTTCTTTATTATTTGTTGGGACTTTATTAAAGAAGATTTGATGAAGATTTTTAAGGAATTCCATGACCACAATATTCTTCACTCGTCCTTAAATTTTTTTTTATCGCTCTCATTCCAAAGAAGGTGAACATAGAGGAAGTTAAAGATTTTCGGCCTATTATCCTTATTGGGAGTGTGTACAAAATCATCTCCAAGTGCTTGGCGGAACGTCTAAAGGTATATCTTCCTTCTATAATTTCTTCGTCCCAATCTAGTTTTATTGAAGTTAGACAAATCCTTGATGGTGTGTTGATAGCAAATGAATGCGTGGATTCTAGACTCCGTCAAAAATTACCGGGATTGGTTTGCAAGCTCGATTTTGAGAAGGCTTTTGATAACGTAAATTGGAACTTTCTAAATGAAGTCTTATTTAAAATGGGGTTTGGTGGTGTTTGGAGGGCTTGGATTAGAAATTGTTTAACTTTCTCTAAATTTTCGGTTCTCGTCAATGGATCGTCCTACGGTTATTTTGGAAGTGAAAAGGGACTTCGTCAAGGAGACCCACTCTCTCCCTTTCTCTTTACAATTGCGGGTGAAGTTTTAAGTTGTATGTTGAGTAAATCTCAAGACTTTGATCAAATTTTGGGGTTTTCGGTAAAGGTAGGAGGAACAAAAATAAATCATTTGCAGTTTGCCGACGATACTATTGTCTTTCTCGATGCGAAGGAGGAACAAGTTGCTACCCTCCGTTACCTTCTTCTTTGCTTTGAGTTAACTTCGGGCTTGAAGATTAATTTTTCCAAGAGTAGCTTGTATGGAGTCGCGGTGGAAGAGGGTATTGAAAATTATGCAAACATGTTGGGATGCAAGTATGAAAGCTTTCCTAGTATATACCTTGGTCTTCCGTTGGGCGGCAAAGTAGGAGGGTTACAAAATGGGAGAAAACGCTTGATATTTGTGCGAAAAAGGATTTCCTCTTGGAACGGAAAAGCAATAGCAAAAGGCGGTAAGTTAACCCTCGTTAAAAGCATTTTAGGGAGTTTACCAATTTACTACCTCTCTCTTTTTCTTGCTCCATGCGCCATATCTAAGAAAATTGATAAAGTGGTGAGGAAATTTTTATGGGATGATGATCAAAATAATAAAAGAATTCACAATATTGGTTGGACTATGGTGTCAAAACCGAAGGAAAAAGGAGGGCTTGGTATTAGAAGAACTAAACTAGTGAATTCGGCTTTGCTAAAAAAATGGTGGTGGCGCTTTGGCTTAGAGAAAGATGCGTTGTGGAGGAAGATAATAGTCGAAAAATTGGGTGAAACCTTTACCGGTTGGGAAACTCTCTAACCTAAAGGTTCAAAAGGAGGTAGCCTTTGGTATAACATTTATAAAGAGCTAGAAGATTTCAACAAACATATCAAATTCAAGGTTGGCGCGGGTAAGGAAACTAGATTTTGGGAAAATGTTTGGATTGGGGAAGGAAAATTATGTGATATGTTTCCATCGGCCTATGAAGTCTCAAGGACCAAGGAGCTTGTGGTAGCCCGTATGTTCGATGTAGTAGACGACGGTATAAGGTGAAAGTTTATGGTTAGACAAAGATACTCTCAAACCATCTCAAATGCAGTATCAAGTATATCAAATATTCTTTCTTCTTTCTCTTTTCAAGAAGGTGTTTCGGATAGTCGAATTTGGGATGGAAATGACAATGGTCAATATACGATTAAAGATGGTATTAAGAACGAAGAGGAACAAGAGGTGCCAACTTTCACAATCGATGTTGTTTTGGAGCCGTAATTATCCTTGCAAAATCAATTTATTTCTTTGGCTTCTTTCTCATGATAGGGTAATGACAAAAGATAAGCTTCTAAGAAGGGGCATGGAGGTTTCTAGCCTTTGTTGTTTTTGTGGCGAAACGATGAGACTAGCGAGCATCTTTTCTATGATTGTTGGAGGATCCGAAGGATTTGGGACTACTTTAATGAAGGGTCTAGGAGTAATTGGATTTATAACTCCAATGTGTCTATAAACGTAAACTCTTGGAAATTCAATTGGGGAGATGATCGTCTTAGTCGAATTTGGAATAACATCCCGGTAGCAATTTGGTGGTGTATATGGAAGGAGCGTAGTCTTCGAAAACAAAAGGAAAATATTGGAAAGTATTATTAGAATCGTTAAACTTCAAGCTTTCTTTTGGGCCGAATCTAATACAAAAATGTTAGGTCTAACCGCAAATATGGTTATATCTCTTTGGGACTCATTATTTCGGCCCCATTGATTTTGTGCTCTCCCTTTAGGCTTTTTCTTCTTGTTGTCTTTTGTATTCATTGGGTTGAGGTACTCCCCTTAAGTACCTTCTCTTTTCAATGAATTTCTTCTTTGTCCGATCAAAAAAAAGTTGTAAGTAATGGAGAAATGAAGATTTGGATTCGTTTCTCCATAAACTCCTCAAGATAACGGTGGTGATGTGAATTGTCTGTATGGAACAGAAGAAACAACAATAATTGCTGGTGGTATGGACTTTTGAGATGGATGGTGGTGCTATAGAGTTACGAATTTCTGGTGTACCTTAGTAGAAGTTGGTGTTGTTGTTGGACGTGAAGTAGTGATGGCCGTGGAAGTAGGTGGAGTGGTGATGGCGGAAACTGGACTCAATAGTGAACTGAAGTGCTAGTAATTAGGGGTAGAAGTTCAATTAGTTGTTGAACTTAACCCGAACTTATAATTATATAATATCTAGTACTCATTCTGTTTTAAAATGATAAGTAGGGTTATTATATTTGGATATTTCAAAAAGATAGATTTATTTCTATAAATAAAAATTTAAATATTTTAAGATTACTACTTTATCCATATAAGATCGCTTTTTTCTCCCATTTTTCTCTCCTTAAACATAAGGATACCACTTCTCCCTCAATTATAAATAAGGAAAACCATAAAAGAAAAGGTAGTTTAGATAATTGGTTTTCCTATTTTTTATGTTAAACCAAATAAGTCTATCATTTAAAAATGGTAGAGTATTAGTAAGTACTATTTTACTTTTTCTAATATATTTTTTTACTGTTTTTTTTTGGCTATAAACATGTGTTTCAATTGTTTGTGGTATTGCGCTCTAGAAAATTGATTCTCAAATCTCAAATCACCAAATGATTTAGTGTGCCGCATTAGACACATTAAGCTTTCATATGGGTCCAAATAAATAACCCCATGTCTAATAGCTAATTGTTGATGCGCCAAACAAATAAAAATGGGTATTGTAGTTGTACAAAACCTAACTACTCATATTTATCCATTCATTCATAAATGAATAAGTGAATTAATAAAATATGAACATAATAACATTCACACAAGAGAAATATATAGTTCGGTATGATTACTTACGTTCACAAAGGTAAAACACTTAATATTATTTAGGAAAGAAGTTGTTTTACAATGATATAAACTCAATCGCTCTTAAGAACACTCAAAACAATACTCTCCTTCTTGTTATCGCTCTCTCTCCAAAGAACCTAACCTAGCTCTTCGGGAGTGCGGCTCGAATCTCTTGGTGATATGCCCCGACCTTCTTCGTGAATCCTCTCGACACACTCTTCTTTAACCCGACTCGTTCTGGACACGATCCGAAGTGTGGGTAGTCTCTTGTTATTTCCTTGATCACGAACCGAAGTAAGGCGTGTATCCCGACCCATGTCAGACACATTAAAGGCTCCTGATCACATCAAGCGTGCTCTGTTACCACATTTAATGTTTTGTCTTCCTATTTAAACTTGGACGTTGATCTTCTTTTTTACTTTTCACACGTCATATGCACTGGATCGATGTGGTAGATATCTTGTTTATTGTGTTAAAACAAAAGTACTTCTTTAGTGTTTCACTCTCATTTTATTATCATAATCCCTTATTCCAAGATGTCTACACGTGACCTCGGATATTTATCCACTATATTTTGCCCCTTTCTTTCCATCTGGACCAAAAGTATGACGGGAAGAAACTCTTCTCTTTTCTTTTAATTGCCTCCATGTCATTTAGTAACCACCACATCCTTTACCCTTTTCCCTTTATGACACACTACCTTCAAGCGCCGCTTTATTTTATCCTCGGTTTCTTTTCCTTTAAATAAGAGACTTAAATAAATTCTCTCGTTACTCTCCTTCAACATTCTCTGCAACTTCATTTTCTCCAGTTTTCCGCTATTAAAGTCTTTTTGACGTTCCTTGTAGCTTTCTGAACCCTTCCATCTAGTTGATCATCACCATTACTGTTGAAGCTACTTTTTTCGCTCACCGTGTCGATGGAGTTTGTCCTTTAAAATCATCAAGATCAAGTTCATCATCATCAAGATCAAATGGCACACAAATCATCATCAAGTCCTCCTCGTCTATCTTCCGGTAAAAAGTATATAACTTATCTGTTTTCTGAAGAAGATTCATGTGCTGGATTCCTTATTTACTGCCTTTGATTCTTCTCATCATGCTCGTGATAGGATTACTATGCTTTTTCCTGATCAACACATATGTTTTGATGATCATTTTTTTTCTGATTGTAGAAATCTTGACAAAAAATCATCATCCAGACCCTTCGAGATGACTGATCATCAGTTTTGTGCTCATACGAAAACAAAGTACTCCCTCCAGGCTTTTGACATTTCTCTGTTATCAGGTCAGGGTGGCCAACTTGATCAGGTGAAATACACTGAGTTTCCCCACTCGAGTAGCGCCACCATCATCACTAAGGGTCAACTTGATGTTGGCCTCAAGCTTCCCCTCTACATCCCTTCCAGGCCCTTTATGTATGAAGCTCTGTCTCGGATGGAGCCGACTCGAGCTATGGGTCATTACAATGGCAACTGGTACCGCTTTCTCTTCAAATGAGAGAGATGGGGGATCATTCCACTTATTTTCCTGCAGATGCCCTAAATACACAGTCTAGAGTTTCTTGGATAATTACAAGGACTGCACTCCCACCTCGGGTCTGTTGGATGGTCTGTCTTTTGGGCGTGCTCGACGTATCCCTCCTCTTAACAAAGTGAGAAACTGTTGCTGGATAAGGATCTCGAGATGGACCAGACTTCTAACAAACATCTCTGTCGTACCAGCAATCATATCTGGGATATGACTCCTTTGATTATTCGCGGGAATTGTTGTCTAGGGACCATCTTTTCCCGAATACTCTTCTAGTCGTGCCGCTTACCTCCTTGGGTCGTGAATACAGAGAAGGTAAGTTCTTTACCAAGTGTTTGCTCTTCTTCCCTCTATCCTTCGTTTTTTATACTCTCTAGTTTCTTTGCAGTTTTCCAAAGAGTCAGAGTCGGAAGAGAGGTGGAAATGTTCGATCCAGTGAGGAGAGTGTTAAGGTAACAAATACTATATCTCTTTAATCTTTGAAGTACATCTACTTTCCTCTATTTATTTCCTTGACAATCTACGACCAACTTGATACTTGCAGAGGTTGAAGTCCATAGTGATTGATGAAGACGATGATGATGATGGTATTGATGAACGCAAGCTTGTTCATAGAAGTTCTAAAAGTACCAGTAGAGGTGGCGAAATTCAGGTTGTTATTGATACTGGTGCTGAAAGTGGAATTGTTGATGATACAAATGGTGACAATGGTAATGCTGCTGGGTGATGATATTGATGGTGATAATATTGATGGTGGAGCTGGTAAAGGAAAAAAGGTTCTTGTTTCCGTTTCTGGTAGTGGTGAAGACATGGGTGGTGATGGTCGTGAGGGAGTTAGATTCGGGGATAAGGATACTGCCCCTGTAGGCATTGGAGAGAAGAATCTGGAGGGTACGATTCATGATACCGTTTCTGCAAGCAAGGTTACCTTTCAACCTTCTGTGCTGCCCCCAGATTCTAGGCTAGTAAGTGGTATCCCTGGTGCCAGCGATTCTCATCCAAAGCTGGACGTGGAGGTGGTACTTTCGGCCGAAGAGGATTACGATTTCCTTTTAGACGACACCGAAGAGGGGGAAAGAGAACGATGATGGTGTGGCTACTACAAGTGCTTCTACTGGGAACCCTTCTAATCAAAAGGGTGAAAATGATAGCTTTGGATTAGAGAAGCAGATGGAGGATAACTTGTCTCTTGGGCCTGTTGGCATAACTTCCATCTTTTCCTTCTCGGGAGATGCCTGCAACTTGATAGGTTCCCTCACTTCTTCCTCCTTTGGATCTCTTTCTCAGTCCGAGATGTTATCTGATCTTCTCTTCCTCCCGACTTTTGCTATGCAGTGGTGACTCCGGTGAGTATAATCTGGTGGTATTCTTCCATTTACTTGATTTGGGTATCTTTGTTTATGGAATTTTTCTTGTTGTTGTAGGGTTATAATTTCCAACTTTTGAGTCGTGCTGCTTATGAGGTTGCATACCATAAGAATCAACTCCTTGAGGGTGAGAATCGGAAGTTGAAGAAGCAAATTGAGGAGCACCAAGGTAATTTTCTTTTTTCTTAACCTTTATAGTTCCTACATAGTGTTATAGATTTTAGTATCCTGAGTCATGGTTGTTACTGGTAACCGCCATCAACCGTCTACAACTAGAAGCAAAAGAAGTGTACTGCAAACTTACAAGAGATATTAAATTTCTGAAGAGCAATGTCCATAATTTAGAACAACGAATCGATAAAAAGGATGATAAGATAGGTCGACATGAATATGAACTTGTATATCTTCGAGAATTCTCCAACAATTACGTTCTTCAGGTTGACTCTCTGAAAGAAAAATGTTATGATCTTGAATTAAGAACGTGAGCTACTTTGCAATGAGATAATCCTCTCTGAGTGGAAAAGCAAAGCTGAAGTTGTTTTGAAGAATAATCAACTTGCACTTGATCGTCACAGCGAGTCGATTTGTAATCATGATAAGATTCTAACCCAGTTTAGGAACCTCCAAGTTGAGTATGAAAGTGAAAAGCTCGTTGCGTCCAACCACCTGAAGCTCTGTTTGGCTGGGAAGAAAGGTGATCTATCTCTGAAAGTGTTTGAACTTGATTCATATCTCATTAAGTCAGAAGAGAACCTTAAACTTACCCTCAAGACTCTAGAAGGTGTCTTGAACTAGTTATTTCTACATTTTCTTTCATTCTCGAATCTTGACTAACTGTTCATTTGTTTCACTGCTTTATACGAGTATGGTAAATTTTAGATATGGAGGCCGAGGTTGCCCGCTTGAGGAGGTACGAAACTAGCCTGAAGGATGATCTCTCTAACTCCCAGTCCTTGCTTTCCCAATATGCTATGGCTCATAAACGGGCTTTAAAGGATCATGAAGATTTTTATGCCAAGATTGTAGGCGAGATGGTCAGCTCCAAGGTGAAGACGACTCTGGATGAGTTGAGAGCTAAGGCTATGGAAAAGTGAACCGGGTTTGCCTCTAAGGGCAACTGCAGTGGTTGGACCATACCAAAGAGCAAATACCAAATTTGTTTGCTCTTGAAAAAAAAAAACACAGCGGTTTGAACCGTAAATATGATTACGCTTATCTAAATAGGCGTTTGTTAACGAACGCTACATTAGAACAACGTTAGTTTACAGAGATGTCTGTGTAGGAAGACGTTTGCTGTTTGACGTTCAACTAGATAAGCATTTTGAACCCTAAGGATCAGACGCCCTTGTAAAGGAACGTTGACGCTGCGTTAACAAACGCTTACCTAGTGGATCTTGCCTAAACGCTCACCTAGCAGAGCTTCTAGTGCCCTAAACGCTCACCTAGAAGAGCTTCTAGTGCTGGTTCCTAAACTACTTGAGGATAAACGCTCATCCACTTGAACGTTTACCCGACGCTCATATAGGGGAGCGTGATCACCATTATTGCAAAACGTCTTCTTAACATAGCGTATGTTAATCTGGCGCTGCTTCAAGGGGACGTTTTAGTCACACGCTCTTTTAATACAGCGTTAGAGCACACGCTTTTATGAGTGAACGTTTCACTAGACGTCATTCTGCAACGACGTTCGTGTTTAGAAACGTTCTCCTACAAAAACGTTTAAGGTTAACGCTGTGCTAGAAGAGCGTCCGACTAAATTTAGGTTTGGTCCGGTTGGTGGACCAAGTATGCTCGGATACTGTTCAAAATCTCGACTAAATCCTATATATGATCGCCCGTTGCGCCTCACTTTCGCCGACCAAAGAGTAAAAATGGTCTTTACTCTTTGGTATGGTCGACCGCTGCAGTTTCCCTAAGCCTCCTTCCATTTGATCTTTCTCTATCACTGGCTCCTTTGTTATCATTGCTGCAAACTATTTGTTGTTCTAGGGGGCCGTGTCACCGGTTTTTGGTACTTGAAACAATTTCTTGCTAGGATAGTATGTCACCATTTATTTTATTTCCTCATGGGTTGAGGTTTTTCTGCTACACTTCCTTTTTTTCCTGATGCATGTCTTCTATTTACAAATCTGCAACCTTGCGTATATCATATATTTTGTGATTTTGTCAATTTCGCGTAATAACTGTGTTATCCCATTTTTTTGATATCCATAACAAGGAGGATCATTGGTTCCAATGCCATGTCCCGATTAGGATATCTCATCATAGCTAGGTGCTTATCGATGGAATATGTTAGGTCTGAGAAATCTCTTAATCTAAGGTCTAGGCCACCTTGGGGTTTACTCAATTGCCTGAGTACGAATGGCCTGTTACAATTCAAGTTCAGGTATCCCTTTTGTCAATTCAATTGACCTATAGGCCTAGGTCATGGGACCACCTGTGTTAGTCTCTGGATGACCCCTTCGACTCTGGCCACTTAGTCTAGAGTCTTCAGATCACCCTGGAATGTGTCCGAGTCCGAATAATCCATTTGACCACTAAAGCCGTGAGGTTACCTTAATTAGTCTTTATGTAACCCCTATAACTCTAGCGATGCACAGAGTCCTCAGATCACCTCGGGGTAGGCATCTACATTTTCTCCCTGATTACAAATGATCTATTTTGCAATAATGACACCCTTTAAGGATGATATAGCTTTACGTGCCTTATGTTCCAGGGATAATCCATATCGTTCCCATCTGGCTTCAACATCTTGTAAGCACCCTCGCCTACTTTTGACAATATCGTGTATGGGCTCCCCATCTCGGTTCTAGTCCCCCCCTCTTTCTCTCGTTCATATTCTGGGATTTCTCTCAGCACTAATTGCCCTAGAAAAAATTTCTTAGGTCGGACCTTCTTTTCATACTCTCTTTGTAACTTCCTTTAGTAATTCTCCATCTTCTGTAATGCTATTTCTCGTGCTTCCTCCAGATCATCTAGCTTGACAAGTATCATGTATGACGTGAGATTATTTATCCATGCCTCTGACTTAGTTGTGGGGATCAGCACTTCTGTTGGAAAAATTACTTCTATTCCATATGTAAGCGTGAAAGGAGATAAGCCTGTAGCTTCTCTACTTGTAGTCTGATAATCCCATAGAACATTGTGTAATTACTCGCAACAATCACCATATTGACCATCCAACTTCTTCTTCAAATTATCAACTATTGTCTTGTTTGTGATCTCCGCTTGGCCGTTTCTCTGGGGTATATGAGTGTAGATTTTCTCTTCTTTACTTGATCAGTGTTGAATAACAAGTCTATGCTAGTCCCTTGTAGTTGTTTCCCATTATCAGATACTATTGCAGCTGGTATCCCAAATCGACAGATGATATTCTCAAATAGGAATTTAAAGACGTCCTTATCTCGAATGTGGTTAAACGCAGCTGCCTCTTCCCATTTGGTAAAGTAATCAGTGGCCATAATGATATATTTTCGTTGTAAAGTGGCTACATGAAGAGGCCTCATAATGTCTATTCACCATTTAGTGAAGGACCAAGAGATCAACACTGAATTTAATGATATGAAAAGTGCATGGATTTTCTTCCCGAATCTCTAGCACTCTTCACAGACTTTTTCCATGTGCTTTGCATCCTCATGCATATAGGGCCAAAGGGATCCCATGGTCTTTGCTCTTTGAGATAGATTCCTTCCCGAGTTGTGATTGCTTGCATCTCCATAGTGTAATTGAACTAGAATCTGGTGGCCTTGCTCCTTGTCTAGGCATCTGAGAAATGGTCCCAAAAAGAACTATTTATATAGGACCATATCTCTGAGTTGATAGTTAGCTGCTTTGCTCTTGATTTTATGCGCTTAAGTGGTTCTCGCAGGTAGCTCTCCCGACTCTAGATAACGATAGATAGGCTCCATCCAATCACCAGGTTCGGATGGCCCCGATTCAATTATGGTTAGTAACTATCTGCCATCTTCTACATCGGACGCTAAAGGGGTGAGAACTCCCCCAACTCGGATTGCTTCCACCGTTGGTTCCTTTAACATGGATGCAATATAAGCCAAGGCATCTGCATGCCTGTTACTTGTTCTACAAACATGCCTGAGTTTAATGCTTGGAATTTGACTTATATAGTGCTGATCTAGCTTCAGATACTTCTGCAAACAAAGTTCTAGAGTATGGTAATCTCCACTTATTTGTCTTATCACCAGCTGAGAGTCGCTGGTAATCCTTACTTATGTTAGTCCCAACTCTATGATCAGTCTTAGAGCATGGATCACTGCCTAATACTTGGTGACGTTGTTGCTAGCTTTGAGCTCAAGTATGAAGCAATGAACTATCTTTGCACCCTTTATTGTTGTAAATACCATAACTAGCCATGATCCGTCATCGTTGGAAGAACCATCTGTGAACACTTCCTATCTCTTGGGATGAAAGCTCTCTAGAAGACTTGTTGACTCATCATCTTCTTCTTTCATCCCGGGTATGTCTTCTACCTCCTTTTCTTCTTCTAAAGCGAAGTCAGCCGGATATGGCTTGTGACTTGGTGGCCGTGCACATCTCGTATAAGATGTTGAATTGTTTGACCTGGGAGCTCTACTTAGAGATTCGTCCTGATCTAGAGGAGTTATCTAAAACCGATTCGATAGTGGATTTGGTTAGGACCCGAATCTTATGGGCTTGGAAGTAGGTTCTTAGTTTTTGTGTTGCATAGACTAGGGAGAGGATCAATTGTTCAATCTTGGTGTGATTCTTCTATGATGCGATCATGGCTTACTAATGAAGTACACATGTTTTTCTTCTTCCCTCTCATATCTAACTAGCACTGCACTGATGGCGTGAGTTGTAGCTCTGATCGTTTTAGAAAAGTGGTAAAAATATGTTCGTTTGTTGAGACTTGTGAAGATTCGTTTTAGACTTAATTCTGAATTAAACTAGAAAATAAGTAAAAGATTAAGTCCCAGCATACACCATCAAACAAAATCACAACTAATTAAGAAAAATCATAAATCAATTAAAAATCAATACAAAAGTCATTAAGAATAAAAAATAGTTACCATTCATTCATGAAATATGGCTTCCTCCATTGCCCCACTGGTTGGGTTTAAATCCTCATGATGTACACACTCTCAAAACAATTATTCATGGCTCAAAAGTGTGTAAAAAGAAGAAAAAAATAATAACAGATGGTTCGCAACGGTGTAATGGCGTTGCAAACCATTATTTTCACAGTTACAGAAAAATATTTTCAACTGAAGATAAATGTTGCAGATACTAAGATATCCGTTGCAGATGGATTGAAGAAACCGTTGCAACTGAAGATAAACGTTGCAAAGCTCAAGAACATTGCAAAATGGTTGAAGAAACCGTTGCCTTTTCTCTTTTCTTCGTGTTCTTCAGCAGCAACATAATACTTTTCCTGTGATGATTTTTTTATCCTTCTGTTGGCCTCCTGATGTTGACGCAACCTCTCTAATCTTTTATGAACTTGATACAACCTTTTTGAATACAACAGAGCCCTCAAATCTCGAGGGAATCTCTGTTTTTTTTCGATTGAAGCTTCGGGGGTTTTCTTCCTGATTTTTTTCTCGAATCCCCCCTCCTATGTTTTTCTTATCTCTGTTGGGTTTATATAAGTCTAGTAAACCCTAATAGGCTTTCCTTAACTGATAAGGAACCAAAATCTCATCCAAATCAAACTTAAATTCTTGATTATCCGAAACTGGGGAGGAAAATCTTTTTCGGCGTGAACTCGACTTTTCACCCATTTTTCTTGGCTTGGGACTCTTTGATTGATGTGTTTGGAAACGTTTAAATCCTTCCTTCTCATCATGATATTGAAACACACTTTAAATCCCATAAATCTCGGCTTCGAAACAATTCAGAAAAACTCTTTTCATGTAAAGTAGAATTCTCGCCAAATCTGGATTTGAATTCAAAATGAAGGGTGCCTCTAATCTATCTGGTGGGTGCCTTTATCAATTCTCATGGGTGCCTTTAGTAATTTTTTCGGGTGCTTTTATCACTTTTTGAGATGATTTTTCCACAAGTGTTTATTTCCCAAAAACACATAAAATGACACAATAAATACAAAATGAAGCACTAACAATATAGATAATTAAGGACAAATCAGACACAAAAATGCGTGTCTATCAAGCTCCCAAATAGATTGTGAGAATCTTCTATGGATCTGGTCTTTGTAGAACTGGCAACTTCGCGAGATGCTCCTTAATCTTCTGGAATGCCTCTTCACACTCATCTTTCCATTTGAACTTATCCCTTTCCTTAAGGTATTGAAGAAAGGTTTAAATTTATCGTAGAACCTTGAAATGAACCTGCTCAAAGCTGTTAGACATCTATTTAATCTATATACATCTTATACTGTCGTAGGTGACGATATTTCTCGTATCCCACGAACCTTACGGAGTTTGCCAATACCAATTTTTATAATATAAGGCCCAGAAACTTCCCAGATTGACTTTCACCTTGAATTTCCTCATCTGATCAAAGATTCCCCTTAAGTCAGATATATGGTCCATGCTACTTTTCTTTTGACCAGCATATCCTCATATATACCTCAACTATTTTATGGATCCACTCTTCGAACATGTCTTCCACTAGTCCTTTGATATGTTGGTCTTTCGTTCTTTAGTTCGAATGACATCTTAGTATAACATCAGAGTCCCCTGGGTGTGAAGAATGATGTGTGTTATTGATCTTACGGAGCTAATGGTATTTAATTATACCCAATATATCCATCCATGAGTTTTAGGTCTTTATGACCATTGATTGCATCAACCAACTGGTCTATACTCGGGAGTGGGAAACTGTCTTTCGGGCATGCTTTGTTAAGGTCGCTGAAATTCAATACAGATTCAGACTCCTCCATTTTTTTTTTTGGAACTACCACCATGTTTGAAATCCATTCAGGGTAGCATACGTTCTCGATTATTCATACTAGTTGTATTTTCTTTAGATCTGCCTCTATTTTAAAGCTGCAACTCTAGTGTTATCCTTCTCATCTTTTGCCGAATAGGTTTGAACTTGGGATCAATCTTTAAGTGATGACAGCAGACCTCTGGATCAATTCCCTTAATTTCTTCCATGTTCCAAGCGAAAACATCAACATACTCATGAAGTAATGCCTTCAGATTAACAACTTGTTCTGGACTTAGTATTGACTTTATCTTCACATGCCTTGGATGGTCTTTCGACCCGATGTTGAGATCTTGGGTTGGTTCTAGAGCTGTGAAATTTTTCTTAGGTTCTTCGATAGGGGTATGCACTGTAATTGCTATGTTGCATGAGTTTTATTTTCATTTCCTATCTCTTGAGATAACGCCAACATTTTCTCAAACTCGTGTTGATGTTTTTCTCTTTGGATTCTGCTCTTCTCCCTTCTGCTTCTGGCTCGCCTGTCTTCATTTTGCTGAATATCTGCTTGGATGCAAAAATTCGCTGCTTGGGGATCACCTATTACCTCTTCCACCCCCATCGGGGTTGGGAACCTTAGTCGCTGATGATATGTCAAAGCTACTCCTTTGATTCCCGTGATCCATAGTCTCCCGATTATGGCTTCATACAGTGAGACAACATCCACAACACATAAGGTGGTGATCGTGTCTAGATATTATTCTCCTTCTCAAGGTAACTTCTCTCTTTAGCCTGGTGACGGATCCATTAAACCCATATATGATGTAAGTGGAGGTATGAGAATGCCGTCCGGTAAGCCCATTCTTTTGAAGGTATCGTAGAATAGGACTTCTACCGAATTACCACTATCCACTAGGATCTTCTTGACTGCACACACTGCTATTATTAATGTGATCATCAACGTGTTTTCATGTGCTTACCCATTTGATGGCATATTCTTGGCTGAGAATGAGACTGGTTGTATCATCCAGGATTCCGTGGGAAGAGTCTTGTCGACACTATAGATTTCCTTCTTAGAATGATCCTTTTATGAATTTGTGACATGATTCCACTTCCCAAATGGAAACTTTGTGTGACAGAGTGGGAAATGGTGTTACATTGGAGGAATGTAACATCCTTTTGGATTCGGACTTGATGCACTAGTACGTCTACTGATGCCGACTGAGATTGTACGTACTTCTACAAAAATCCGTCTCGGGTCAAGTGATGCAGTATCTCCTTCACATCTCGGCAATCATTAGTGGAATGCCCTTGAATTGGTGATAAGAAAAATAATCTTGGTGATCTATTTTCCTTTCAAATTGAACGCCTCGACTTCAGAGATAATGAATATCATCTCTCTTTTCTACTTCCTTAAAGATTTCTTCCAAGGTTGCATTTAAAGGAGCATACGCTTTATCCTTGGATCGGGGTTTCTTTCCTCTTGGGATCCAGACTTTTGAGGTTGAGCCCTTACCGTAGCATTCTCCCCTTTTATCTGTCCTTCTAGATTTTGGGTGCGGAATGACACTTGTAGTCCGAATTGGTTATGCCACCTTTGTCGCTTCCTGAACTTGTATCACTTGCACCCCCTTGAATTTCTTCGAGAGCGATGTAATGCTCTTGCATCTTCCTGATATCCTTCAGAGTCAGGGGTTTCTCATTATAAATAGCCAAGTAGATTGGGTCCATCTTTTCCAGAGTATTTTCAAACCCAAAAATTTGTTGGTCAACTGGTACCTTTCTGATATTGGTGCATAATGTCCTCTACCTGCCCGTAAGAGACCGAAGTAACTGTTTGAGTCCCCCAGACAGCATAAACAGTTTTTTCATCCGAGGTCAGGCAGTGTTGTTGTGCATATAGGTTTACAAGAAGATTTCAGTTAATTCTCAAAAGGCCTAGATCGATCCCTGTGAAAATGCATAGAACCAGGTTCAAGCCTCTCCTTCCAGACTGGATGGGAAGAATTTACATATCACCGTATCATTCTGCTTCCACTTTAACAGAGTCATTGCATACATCTTGGAATTCTCCACGACATCTCCTTTTCCATCGAATCGTGATGCAAAAGTTAGAAAAGTGCACTTCGGGGGAAACTCTTCCCTCACGAGCCTTCTGGTAAAAGAGGTATTTTTAGCTTCATTCATCACCGCAACTACATTTGTTGTCATCACCTTTACTCACTATTTTTCTTATTATTGCCTCTAGGTTCTTGACCTTTTCTGACCACGCCTTCGATTCTCTTGATTTGGTTCTTCTTCAGAAGTAGAGCTTTCTATGGTGCCATAGTATCTTCTGGGTGGTATCTCGAGCTCTGGGTCAATCCTTGGGGTAGTACTGGTTCGGGTGTCACACCCTTGCTAGGCGTTGTTCGAACAATACCACTGGCCGGTGGGTGCGCATGGTCGCTTGATTCTTCTTCGTAAAAGACCCTTGGTGTTTCGCTTCGTCTCGTCCCCCTGTTTCCGAGTAGGTTATTCTCTTGTTCCAACAGAAGGTTTTTTCCGCTCTAAAGCCCTCATAATCTTTTCCTGTTTTTGCTGGTTTGCCAGTATTCTTGCAAGAGTCGCGTCCGTACTTTCGTGACTAGACAGGTTATCCCTTCTCGAGGAATTAATTCCCTCGATAATTTGCCGTTTCCCCATCATAATCTGACGCTATCTCTTCGCCTATGCTTCTACTGGTGATCTTCGTAGTGTTTCCGCTATTATCCTGTGCTCTTCCTCGTGTGCCCTTCTTCACGCATGTTCCTCCTTACTGTCCGAGGCAGACAATCCATCTGGGGGATACTCTCTTTCGCCAGTGATCCTGCGATTCTCGACAATCAGCCTTTCATCCTCCGGGGCTGGGTGGATTTCTTCATTTATTGGTGGCATCTTGGGAAGGGCTCCTCTCCTTGGAATATGTCTGTGGTTGGGGTTGCTTTCTTGTCCTGATGTCGTGAGTCCTTCTTGTAAACTGGCTCCTGCTGTTGTTCGACTTAGCAAATTTCACGTCGGGGCGGATGAACTCGCCATGGGTTCGTGATGTGTCCCGATGTTGACCTACATCCAGAAGAGGAATACACAGACTCACTATAACCTATTAAAGGAAATAAAGCATAATTTAAGGATTTTTTTGTCGGATTCAAATCCCTATGTCCGACAATCGGTAACCATAATGTCAGTGACAAAAGTAGTTTATGTTTTATGTCAGAGTTCTACGTCTCTGGATGGAACTTGTTGTGGTCCATGTGATTTTTTGGGAAGGGACGTTATAACCAAAATACTAGGTTTGTCTCATCTAACTTTTGACGCAAGTTTTTTTTTTTTTTCTGTTACTGGGCATGTGGAAACTGACTGGCTTGCTGGCTCCGGCAACTGGAAAATTTCTTTTATTGGCTTTCGAGTAAGATACAGAGAAATCCTTTTGTCTAAGTTCTTACTTTTTATGATCTTTACTTTTTCTCTTTTGGACTTTAGATTTCCAAATAGTATAAAAGTTTAGATTCCGACGTGAGTATGTTTAAACCATTTGAAAGACCTTGGATTCAAATGAACCTCACTTTTTTTTTGGGAACTTGGTTTTCTGATCCTTATGCAATGAAGGTTTCTGATGTGATTTTTAATTAAGCCACAAATGCATAAGATAGTATGTAACTACGGATTCGTTCCACGAAAATTTCTAAAATTGTAAATCCTAATTTTTGATTAATTAAAATGCTAAACTCAATTTGATTGGAATGAATTTGCTTAACTATTCTTAAACTTAATTTTAAAGTAAAAAAATAAAATTGATTTGGAATAAAATATGGGGTGAGCTCTAGGATGTCAGGATTCCACTATATTATGTATACTTAAGTATCAAAAGACTTTATAAATTCTCCAAAATGTCTCGAAACGATTTAGGGCATTAAAATACGTTTAAAAAAATAAGTCTTTTTAAACCAATAATAATTCTTTAAATAATTGATAATTTTCTCCACTAGGTTTTTTTGTAAAAATAATTTTTATATGACAAACTCAAGCTTAAGGACATATGAATTTAATTATCATCAATTTTAAACAAAAATAAAAGGGCCATGGAAAAATAATATAGAAAACTAATTAAGATATTTTAGCATGTATGATATAGCTTCCTCCCTAGTTCTAGATGGGCTATTTAGCTACTCATGACAAAAAGACTAACAGAAAATTGATTAAAAATGAATATTTATTATTGAAATAACAACTTACAATTTTCTTAAGGATTCAACGACACACGACAAAAGCTTTAAAAGAAGAACGAATAGCAGTTCAGAAAGGTTGTGCTCTTTAGTAGTATAAAAGCCCCGGTTTTCTTGAGTATATAAGACTGAAACTGTTGCAGACTTTGTAGCAAAGAAGTGTTGCTATAACTATCAAAGACAAAAGAATAAGCAATGTTTTTAACAACGGTTTTATAAACGTTGTTATCTTCTTCTTCTTCAACCTCTCGTCTGAAAGTGAAACAAATTTTTTTCTCTCTGAATTTTTTTAGCTTCTTTTCTCAGCTCACCCGACCACCCCTAACTCTTCTTAAAAGCCTCCTACATATACCCAAAAACTCCAAATCTTCCATATCTCTTCGAAATAAATTCCCAAATCTTCTCTTTGATTAAATATCGCAAGATCCTTGAATAAGAGTTCTTCTTGGTCTGAAAACTCTCGGCCTGATTTTTTCCAACTTTGATCCTGTGTTTCCTGATTGTAGCTCAAGACTAATATCTTTGATGCTATTTACGAGTCAAATGCAAGATATTATCTCAAAGAATATATTCTTTACATTTAACTCAAATCAAACTGCCGAGAATTTTTCTTCTTATCCTTATTTTAACACAGACAGCTACTCGAGAGATTTTGATCGATCTTTTACATTTACAAACTTGCATAAACTCCTATAAATAAGGTAAGGAAATTATTCTTTCTTAAACTATTCCCAAAACCTTTCTAAATCTCGTTCAGAAGTTTTACGCAGACAAGAGAATAAATCTCCCGCCAAAACTCATGTTTGAAATGTAAGAAGATGGGTACCTTTATCCAAGCCCTGGGTTCCTTTATTAAAATCTTGGGCGCCTTTATAAATATTTTCGGGCACTTTTAACTCTTTCAAGTTATCTTTTCCACAATTGCTAATGCACAAAAAATACCTACAAAAGAACAATATTAGTATAAAAATTGAGAACTAACACTATAAATATAAGATCAAATCAGACACATAAATGTGTCTATCAGTTTTCACCCTTCCTCCTTTAAGTATAATACCAAAGTTCCTTTTAGGGCTTTCAAATAAAGGCGACCAAATCGTTATAAAACTTTTGTGGACATAAGACATCACTTTACTAAAAACTTTAGCTTACATGCCAGTTTTTTTTTTTCAATACAAGCCCTTTTCGAGCAAAAGTCTTTATTTACTAGTGAAGTAGTTTTCCAACATATCTTTAAGAAGAAGAGGTCTTAATGCCTTCTAGATTTGTACTCTTACTATTCTTGAATCCTTCTTAGTCTCAAACAACATGTCATAGGCATATTGGAGTTTATACATCTAAGACACTTTGACAGGGATCTCTTAGCTTCAACAAAGGTCAGAGACACTTTAAAGATTATATATCTAACTTTTTTTTGAAGTATTCAACCACAAAGATACTCAACAAGATGCTAATATCCCTGTTTCTAGCGCAAAAATGTAGTTGTACGAAATCTAACTACCCATATCTATCCATGCATTCATAAATAATTAAGTGAACTAGTACAATGTGAACATAATAAATTCACACAAGAGAAATACGTGGTTCAGTATGATTACCTACGTCCACAGGGGTAAAACACTTGATATATATTACTTAGGAAAGAAGTTGTTTTACAATGATATGAACTTAATCTCTCTTAAGAACACTCAAAACAATACTCTCCTTCTTGTTATCCTTTCTCTCCAAATAAACTAACCTAGCTCTTCCTTGATTTTATCCTGTTATTTATAGACAACATGTGTGATACAACCAAACTTTAGTGTTTAGCGTTTACATCTGAATTGATGTGGTTTTTCAAGAGTGTAGCTCGGATCTCTTAGTGCTATGCCCCGACCTTCTTCGTGAATCCTCTAGACACACTCTCCTTTAACCCGACTCGTACTAGACACCATCCGAAGTGTGGGTGGTCTCTTGTTCTTTTCTTGATCACGGCCCAAAGTAAGGTGTGTATCCGGACCCATGTTAGACACATTAAATGCTCCTGATCACATTATGTGTGCTCTGTTACCACATTTAATGCTCTGTCTCCCCATTCAAACTTGGCCGTTGATCTTCTTTTTACTTTCCACACATCATGGTACTGGATTGATGTGGTAGATATCTTGTCACTGTGTTAGACCAAAAAGACTTCTTCATTGTTTCGCTCTCATTTTATCATCATGATCCCTTCTTCCAAGATGTGTACACGTGCCCTCGGATATTTATCCACTATAGATATTTTACGCCGTTACCTTCAAAATCAGTTAGATAAAAAATAAAATATTAGATGAAATATCGAAATTAGATTATTTGAAAAATATTTTAAAGAATTTTAGGTATTTAAATAATATCAAATTTTATATGTTCTCTACATCCACCAGCAAGATTTTAAAAATTGATAAACCGATCGATTGTTATATAATTATACATTTTGTTTTATTGCAGTAATTCATGATTTAGAAAAGAAGACTAGTTTAGGTTTCTTTAGGAAATACGTAAAACGGTCGAGTACAGATAATTCTACTTCTCAAGTATGAATCCTAGCTCAATTACAGGTTCGACAAGCCCAGCTTGCAAGCCCATGATAAAAACATTTGTTTTGGTCATTTCTAGCTAAGCTAGGCTCAGGTGCAGGTGATAAATCAACTCCAACAATTATTTGGTAAGAACACAACACAATGGCAATTCATCCTCTTATTTCGGCTGACATCTTCACTCTTAAACTGGCTCGTGCGTTGATTATTCATGGTACACTAGTTGACTAGTAACTTAAATCCCTATACTACAATCTTTATTAGTCGCACCATACGTGTATTTGGTCTTGGGTGATATCCCTATATAAATAACCAGACTAATTTAAGGTCTATTCATTTTATTTCAGACATATTACTAAAAGATAAAATAGGATCATTATAAAATAAAATAAAAAATTATTATCCAATTTAAAAATCCTTTATTCAAGTAAAAATCAAAAACCACATATCCAAATATTTTAGTTAATGGATAATATGGTTAATTAATAAATCCAAATTAAAAACCTCTTATTCAATTATTTTTGTTCAAAAAATAATAAAAAATAATAAAAAATATAAAAATAATATAAATCAAAAATAATATAAGTTAAAAATAATATAAATAAATAAATAAATAAATAATAATGAAAATAATAAATAAAATAATAAAAAATATTTATTTTAATTCAATTTATTTATTTTTATTTTTCAAACAATTTATTTTTGTATTTTTGTATTTTTTTTTATTTTTTATTTATAACTTTATTTTATTTTACTTTAACTAGAATCGGAGGATAAATATATCCATCTGTTCTAGATAAATAAATTTGTAGATTTTTTTTTGAATTTCAGTTTTTTGGTATCGCCACACGTGGGGAACCTTATATCCACCGATTCAGGGCAAAAAAATTGTAGAAAAACTTTTGGGTTTGAGTTTTTTAGAATCGGCACACGTGGGGAACCTTATCCACTTATTCTGGGCAAAATTTTTTTACTAAATCTTTTGAATTTGAGTTTTTTAGAAACGGCACACGTCAGGAAACTTATCCACCGATTCAGGGCAATTTTTTTTTTT
>JAJJMC010031210.1:4872357-4920298 GCA_023531435.1 Papaver californicum | reverse complement strand
TCCTATACCTCCCTAAGTGTGGGCGTCATCCTAAACATCCGCCTAAGTGTGGGCGTCATCCTAAACCTCCGCCTGCCATGGAGCTTATGTAAGCGTGACGCTATGTGTACGCCCTGTTTTGGAGCGTTACTCTGGACGAGCGCCAGGTAGCCGTTGAGATATGTTACCGTTGGTTGATTTACAGTTGTAACGGCTATATTTTGACATACCTATATATGGATGGACTACTAATCCATTTTCATTTTACTAAACTCATTGTTATCTAATTGGTATTCGAGAAAAACTTAGTTCTTTTTCATATATTTTTTTTCCAAATCGGTTAGAATTATGGCACCAAAACCACGAGGTCCAAATTTTACTACATTTGAAGATGTAACGATGTGTTAAATTCATTTGTCAATATCTCAAGATTGTAGTATTGGTTCCGATCAATCAGAAGAAAGATTATGGTCTTGCATATTAAATGGGATGAAAGAAGTCATACCTTCGATGCCACAGCGAACTTGAACCTCCATTCAGAAACGATTTCAGGGAATAAGTGAAGATGTGGCACTTTTCTCTGCAAAAGAGGCGGAAGTGGAACATGAACACCATACTGGATGGGGCTCCGAAACAAAGGTAAGTACACATTTAATTTTGACGATTACATTATTGTTTTGAATTGTATATCCTCCACTAAACTTTATTAAAAAAAAACAGATTAAAGAAATAAGGAGGCTTTTCAAGGAAGCTAATGGTGGCAAAATATTTAAGCATGAAGAGTGCTACGCAGTTATGTTAGAAAATATAAAATATTCACGACGATCGATAGCTGTTTTCGATTCATCACAAGCTGATGAAGATTCTGAAAGCGGTGAGGAAAACTGGGAAATACATGAAACAAGCCAAGACAATTCCAGTGGCTATGAAGACATAAAAGATATACCTAACACATATAACCGTCAAATGGAAAAAAAAAAAGGCGAAACGACAGAAGAAAACAGGGGGAGCAAAATCGAGTGACCAACATGAAATGATGGAAATTATTATTAAAGAGCAACAAAACTTCAACACCGAATATGCAGAACAAACAAAAATAAAGATGGCGCAGAGAGAATCCGAGTTTACAGCAAAACTAGCTGAGTCTTTGGCAAAGTTTAAAGCAAAACAAGCTAGAAAATAAAAACTTGACGCAAAGAAAGAAGCAGACGAAGAGTTTCGTATAATGATGATGAATGTCTCCGGATTGGATCCGGTAACAAGAGAGTACATTGAACTTAGGAAGGCAGACATTTTGCAGAGAAGGAGAAGCCAACCTTAAAGGATTCTTGGAATACCTGAAACCTAAAAATTTGCATTCTTATTAACATTGTCATTTTCAGTTTCAACTTTTATGAACTAATAATGTTATTTTTAGTTTATTTTTAACCGATATATGGTTATCTTAAATGTTAATGAACTTCTTTTTAAATTTTGAGTAATTAATTAATTTAGATGAATTTTTTTTACTAAGCACTCATTTTTTCGCCTATCTACTCTTCTCCTAAATAAAAAATATAAACAAACTACAAGCAACTCATTCAAGCTAAATTAAGAGATTCATATTCGTAATAAAAGTACTGATAAGGTTCAACACCATAACCAACAACGCTTAAAAGATAAAAACATCTATGTAGATAATTCATTCAGGTGGGGTGACCAACATTCTCTTCAGAAGAAAGATTTGCTATCTCCTTAAGCACTTGTAGAACTCCCCGTTGTTTTTCAACACTCATCAACTCCCCAGCGCCAATTCGAACGGGTCAATGTCCTGACCAACAAATTTGCTCGATCCCTTATAATAGACATTTCGTTATCAATCACTGGTGATTGAACTTCCTCATTCACCAAATAAATAAAGATTGCTGGATCAACAACTACACCACTTCCAGATTCAGTTGATGCTGGATTCAAGTTCCCAATTCGGCCCGATCTTGTAACTATATTCCTATTTCTGTTCATCTTCAGAATCTGCATAAAGTTTACGACTAAATAAAAATCAACATAATTAAGTTCCCATATTTCGTAAACAATAATATTATTCAATTAATCATATAATTATCCACAACCCAACTAAAATTAACAAAATGCTTAATCAATTTTAACTTCAATTCAACAAATTCTGATAAACCCTATAATTATACCCAAATTCTCATAATCAAGTTTAACTTTAATTCAAATAAAATTAACATAATTTTTTTATACCCAATTTACATGTAAACCCTAGAATTATACCAAATTCCAAAATTATAATTTCTAAAACCTATTTTATCTAGCTATGTTCATATGACTAATATATACAAAATTAGTAAACAAAGCTACAATGTTAACCTTTAAAATCCATTACAAATTATAGTAAAGATTAAGGTTATTACCTTCCTTTGAAGTAATCTTGATTTGAAATAGTTGGTATCAAATCAACTCAGCCTTTGCAATATTAATGAGGGGTTAAGCTTGATTTTGGAGATTTCTCACAAATTGGTGTTGTTGTGGTGGGCGGGCGGAGTTTCTCAAGATAACAAAGAGTGTTTAGGAGAAATTACAGGAGAAAAATGGCTGAAGACCAACATATATGTCTTCCACATACAGGCGCTCACCCAGCCGTCCGCCTGGTGAGACGGGCATTCAGCTAGTGAAGCGCCTGATATACCAGGCGTTATGTTAAGCGTCCGCCCGTCTCACCATTCCCACGTACCAGTTGCAAGTGTTGGATAAAATACGCGTGTTTGACTATGATTTCCGCCCCATCAGGCGTTCAGCCAAGACAGCGCCCGTCTATGGGGCGTGCGTGTAGGGGTGCGTCTATCATCAAGCGTTCTGTTCGGTTACGCCTTCCATCAAGCGTTGATCTACTGGTCCTCCTCATTCAAATGTATTCCTAGACGTACGCCCGTGTATTGAGATGTTACCTTAGACAACCGCCCAACTACAGGCGTTAGCTTAGACAACCGCCCGATACATTTTACTCGTTAACCCGCTACGTTTGGGGCAGATCAAAGAGTAAAATTTTTACTCTTGGTCTTTGGGAATGGTATGCTAATTGTGGACGCCCTAAGAGCTTCCACAGTTATGAATGGAGTAAAGAGTAAAAACCTTTTTTTTGTTGTTGTACTCCACGTCAAACGCAACAGTGGGAGACTAAATTTTTTGATCAGCCGGAATCAGAAATTACCTTTGGCGTTGGGCGCATATATAAGGATACGTTTGTTGGATGGGTATTGGATGGGAGTATGATTAGTGAAACGCTTGGTTGGGGCGTACGTTGGATGAACGCTCGGTGGGAGACGCAGTCCAGAACAACGTCTGATGGGTAAACGTACACGTAACATCACGCTCAAATGACAGGCATATGTTTAGATGAACGCCTGTTGGAGCGTTAGCTTATGAATACGCTCGTCTGTGGGGCGTAAGTTTAGTTAACGCGTGGTTAATTTGGTCTCGTATAGAGTAAGCGTGTGCCTCATGCGATGGGCGTTCACTTAGGCATAAGCCCGTGTCATGAAGCGGAGTCTATACTAACGCTTGGAGGAGAAATGCTCATATAGTTTGATGCCTGTGAGAAGAAGCGGTTGTATAAGATTATGTGTGTTATATCATCAGGCGGAGGCTTCTAGGTTCAGTTCATCTCTTCTTCTCTTCCGCCTACCACTTCAACTCAACTAAACCCTCTCTCCTCTTCTCTACCTCTTTTCCAATTAAAAAACGGTAGCAAAAACCTAGCAGCAAAGAAACAAAGCTTATCAAAGTTAGGTTTATCTCAAGACAAGGTATAAAACTCAAACTATTTACATGATTTTTAATGGATTTCATAGGTTTATATAGGTTTAAATTATGATTTATTGTAATGTTTTGTTAATTAAATTTTTATATATATGTTTAAAGAATAAATATATGATTATGAAACAGACATATTAGGTTTTGCAAATTGTAATTTTGCAATTGGGTTTAATTCTAAGGTTTTGGAAGTTGTAAATTGGTTTTAAAAAATTGATGAGAATTAATTGATTTGAATTTAGAATTGATTAAGTTCTTGATTAATTTGAGTTGGGTTGTGGTTAATTTTAAGTTTTTGATTAGTTGATTTGATATGAATGTTTATGGAATTTTAGAATTATGAATGTTTATGCTCCTTTCTAATGAATGTTTATGGAATTACAGAATTAGGGAATTATGATGAATTTTTGTAGAGTTGATAATTTGATTAGTGGACTATTTTGTGAATCATGAATTTTGTATTTTGGATGATTTACGAATGTTTGTACATTTGATTATCTAATTAGAGGATTACTCTTTTAATGATGCAATTTGTATTTAATTTTACCATATGAATATTTGGAGAGTTGATTATTTGTTTAGAGGATTACTTTTTTAATGATGAAATTTGTATTTTTTGTGGATTTATGGATGAATATAGAGTTTTATATTTGTGCATTGTGAGGATTACTCTTAATTTTGAAACTTGAGGATCCAAGAAAGCTAAAACCGTTGAGGATCCAGAAGTAGACCCTACTACTGAAGATATGGTCTATGTTCCCGGGTTAGCGAACTACAATGTTGTGGAAGATGCTCAGAGTCACGCTTCGACAAATATTACATATTCAACCGATTCAAAATTCAAGTATATACATCGTGGTTCCCTTAAATCGGTCATTCCGACCTATACAGGTATTATAAAACACATCCCTAGGGTTAAATACATTATTGAAAAGGCAGGATGAGACCGTTTATTGACCATGGATGTAGTAGATTCGTCACATGCATTAATTGACTATCTTGTTGAGCGTTTTTGGGATACAACGAACATTTTTCACTTCTCCTTTGGTGAAATAAGGTTCACACCGCTTGATTGGGTCATGTTGACAGGATTAAGTATTGGTGTTGGTAGTGATATTTTGTATGACCCGGTCAAGTACCAATTTGAATATGTGCGGGCGTATATTTTTCCAGAAATTAAAGATAGTGAAGTTTGTAAAAGAGGACATACCCCCGTGCAGAGGGTTTCAGATGCAATTACAGTTGCATTTTTGAGCATATATTTTGATCCAGGAACATTGATTGCGGCTAACGATGATAGCATATTTGCTGAGAGAGTGTCCAGAGCATTTTGTATGTATGTTTTGGGACAATTTTTCTTTTCGAATGCCAAGAACTATATTGATGTTGGATGGTTAACTGTTTTTGAGGATCTTAATGTAGTTGGAAATTATGACTGGGGTGGTGGTGCTTTTGTGAAATTATAGTCGGGACTCAGCGCATCTGGCAGGGGACAAAAGTCACTAGTCGGGCCTTTCCAAATATTAGAAGTAAATTTCTTAATTCTATTTATACTTCCTTTAAATGTTTATTTGTTGGTAAATTATTTTATTTGGTTGGTTGTCTTGACGGAGTAGTTTTTGGGGTATGAATATCTAGGCATATGTCGACCAAAGAACCCAACGAGTGATAGTGAAGTAGTGTGGCCTAGAAGTTCACGGTGGAAGGGTACAAGAAAGAAGAGTATTGATATTCTTCGCTCTAGGACTTATCTTAACCAGCTGACTGTAGACAATGTGACCTGGCGACCGTGGGATTCCGCCATCTTAGTCCTTGACACTGATGTTGGACGGAAAGCATCGAAGCTCTCAGACAAAAGGGTTATATTTTCTTGGCTAGGTGCTGTGAGTTGATAACTTATTTTGATAGCGTTGTTCTTTATTTTCTTGGATTTTTGGTAGTTATTTTCTTTATTTTTTGATAGTTACTTTCTTTGTACAGCATAACGTGTACTTCGGAGAACAGTGTTGGAGGCAAAACCATTATAATTTTGGCGTTCCCAGGAACCCACCTACTCGTATTGCCAACCTCAATAATAACGAAGGAAATCGGCTGAGGGGAAGCGATTTGGTCGATGGAACGGAATTAGTGCATGTTGTTACGTATGATTTGTATATTGAGTATTGGCGACATGTAACTAACTTGCATAAATATGCCACCAAAGTCGATTGGGAGGTCAAAACATACGAGTATGCTGGTGAACGTATTAAACACAACATTGAAGAACCTGATGAACATGTACCCATTCCGCCTCAACAACAATTATCATATGTAAGTATACCGAAAACCTTGTTTTTTAAGTATATAAAAATACGTGATAATATGATTTATTTTTTTCATAACAAGTCGAAGCTTATGGTCTGGTTCAACAATATGCTGATTTTACGCAAAAGTTCTGTAAGTTTACATTAAATGAAACGAAGGAGATGATGGAGTTTATCATGAAAAAAAATGAAGAAATACGGGGACTACAAAATCACAACAACAATTTGGAGTTACAGCTGGCCTATTTTCATACACAACAACCACCCCTTGGATTTGGTACTTTTTCTCAAACTATGCCACCATAAATGTGGAATACAATGGCTCAAGGATCATCATCAACAATGCCATCATTTAATTACATATCTAGAACATCTTTGACTCCTTTTATGCCTCCGCGATCGGCGCCTGGGAATCAAGATATGGATGGCTAGTCTTTCATTTGCATTGTATTATCATTTGAATAGACATTTATTATCTTTGATTTATCTTTTATCTGACTGGAATTGTCATTTCAAAAGACTTTTCGTATCTTAGCTTTGTCTTTTATCTCCTTTGTGTTGTCATCTCAAAATACATTTTTAATCTTTGGTTTGTCTTTTATATCTGCTTTGTATTGTCATTTCAAAAAATATTTTTAATTTTTGCTTTGTCTTACATCTGCTTGGTCTTGTCATCTCAACCGACAATTCTTATGTTTGATGCGTCTATTTACCCTACTTGGCTCTACTCTGTTAATTTTTAAAATACCAAGAGTGTGTAGTCATATCAACACTTAAAGACTTATCTTAATATGCCTATAAATTGAACACTCGATTCTCCAATTATACAAACCAAAACTGCAAACATCAACAACCAATGGCATACTATGAGAATAACACTGACTATTATGCTTTATGTTCCTCTCTTATTCTTCCTCCTTTCTCTTTTTCTTCTTCTTCTTCTTCTTCATCTTCATCTGGTGATAATGATAATTATAGTTTGTACTCATCAGACGAAGATTTAGTTGCATTGAGCTAAAATAACCAAGCAATCACTTTTGGATTGACCATTTCAAGTATGAACTTGCCTCATACTCGTATCCAAATACCAAGAGAACGTGAGGCTGGTGCAATACTTCTCTGGAAAGATTACTTTTGCAGAAACCCTATGTTTCCACTTAATGTATTTCGTAGAAGAGTTGGAATGCGGCGAGAATTGTTCAACCGTATATTGGGAGATGTCGTAGCTATAAATAATTATTTTGTTCAAAAAAAGATGCTTGTGGTGTTCCTGGATTAACCCCTCATCAGAAAGTTACAGCAGTAATACGAATGTTAGCTTATGGATGTGCGGCCGATAAAATATGAGTACTTAAGCATTGGAGAAACCACTGTTTTGGAAACAACTCGTAGGTTGTGTAAGACGATTGTGAATTTGTATAAGAAAGAACATTTGCGCACACCAATTGAGCATGATGTTGAATTGTTGCTTAAGGAGAACAAAGATAGGGGATTTCCAGGGATGCTGGGTAGTATAGATTGTATGCATTGGAAATGGGATAAATGTACATTGGTGGAATCACGGGCTTACACTGCGTACAAATGGAGCGAAAGTATTATATTGGAGGAAGTGGTGTCATATGATCTCTGGTTTTGGCATGCATTTTTTGGTATGCCCGGTTCAAACAATAATATTAATGTAATGAACCGTTCTTATATTTTTAAAAAGCTTATCAACGCGGAAGCACCACCAGTGAACTTTGTGGTAAACGGACATCCATAAGATATGGGATACTATCTTGGTGATGGCATATACCAATAGATTGCTACTATTGTGATGTCTATTAAACATCCGGATTCCAAGAAAAAACTAAAAAATTCAGCAATGCAAGAGGATTGCCGAAAAGATGTAGAGCGAGGCTTTGGTGTACTGCAAAATCAATTTTCCATCGTCAAGCAACCTTCAAGAATGTTCCAAACGTGCTTGCATATATCATGACAACTGTTATTATTTTACATAATATGATAGTGGGGGATGAGCGTCTACCCGGTGATTGGCCACATGAATATGATCAACGCCGCAACCATGCACCGGTAAATATATCGAGACAACATAGTGTTGAACTTTCGAGAATGAGAGTTGAGCAACACCGACGTGAAGTACGCAACAAAGATACGCATATTCGTTTGCGAAATGACTTGATCGAACACTTATGGTCAGATTTTGGAAACGAATAACATTTTCAAAACCATGCAGATAGGTTTAGTGGGTATATCTGATGTAAACCCTCCCGAGACACCACTCGGACGCTAGGGGCACCTAGGGGTTTAAAGGCTTGCGGCACATGCTAAGTGCAGCCGCGATGCCTGTGAAAGTGAGTTTATGATTATTTTTTAGCTCTTGTATTATCAATATGCTTATTATGTTGTAACAGATAGATGAGTCATTGGAACTCAACGGATATGTTTTTGTAAAATTTACTTTTGCAACGGCCCTTTTTTAGATGTCCCTATAAATTCACATATTCTTCACTCCATCTTCACATCTTCTTTACTTTTAATCATAATACTGATTTTAAAGTTAGTATATTGTAGGAGAGACTAGCAAAAGTAAAGTACAATGAACAAAAAGGCAAACAATTTGAATTTGATGAGTGTTATCAGTTTCTAAAGACAAAGTTTCCTGACCTACTTACATTCATGAAAAACCATACATTTGAAGTTGATTCTGATGAAGACTAGGTTTGATAATAATAGGTTTTGTAGATACATCTCTTTGTAAACCCTCACGAGACACAAATCGTTCACCAGAGTCGCTTGGTCGTTTAAAGGCTTGTTTACACATGCTAATTGAATCGTGTTTCCTACGAAAGTGAATTAGGGTTTTAATTAACTATTTTAATATACTTTCATTATTTGTACTTGATCCGGTACAATCTATTTTTAAATTAACGAAAGTATCATAAATAACCAATATCACTTATTCAGAACAACAATATATCAGTAGATGTTAAGATATCTTATTTTCGCAGGAGTCGCGGTTGCACTTAGCACGTGCAACAAGCCTTTAAACCATTAGGTGGCCCCAATGGACGAGTTATGTCTCGTGAGAGTTTAAAAAGAGATATACCCACAAAACCTATAATCAAACCTTCAACGAGTGGTACGACACCCTGTATGACGATCTTAACATCTTCGAAGAACAATCAACACAAAAGGGTTGTATTTTTTCATCACCCTTAGGATCTCGAAATGAGGTTGGTACCTGAACTCTAAACATTTCCATCTTCTTCATTCCTCCAGAGATCTTGCAACAACTTTGTCATAAGTTTCATTCATAATACTTCTTTCATTCACCTTAGCGGTTAAAGTAAAAAATTCTAGTACTGCCCTTCCTATGTCCTGAAATCGACAAGAAAGGCATGATCTGTTCCGGTTATTTGGGTTACCAGTTTCATTAAAAAGTTAGCATGAATATGTTCTAACCATCCCATTCTCATTGAACCCTTCATCCGATGTTCATGACCCCTTGCTGGATAATATAATACTAGTTTCGACAAAGAGATAAATCTTCCTCTATGGTAAAATTATCAGCATTAATACTAAAATTATGGTAAGCCATAATTCTAAAACGGAAAGATAAAAATAATCTTTCAATTAGGTTATTTGAAGTGTTAAAGGTGTGGTTTTGAAATGGGAACGAATGGGTATACATAGGGCCTTTTTTGAATAGAAATAATTCTTCAAATTTCAATAAAAGATTAAAGCATGATATTGAAAGAAGTGGCAAGTCTATTCTGTTCCAGCATAGTGGGTAATTAATAATAGTTTATTCAATGGATTCCTAGAAAGACTATGGACGCTTAATTATGAAATGTGTTTGGTCCATGTGCAACGACTAAAGCATGATATAGAAAGAAGTGACGAGTCTCTTTTTTTTGAGACCGATGGGTCCATAATAACAGTCTATTCAGTGGAACCCAATATTTCAACTATTTACTTTTTCAATCTTAAAAATTTAAACAATCTAACTTGACAACCCGTGTAGGAGACGAGTAGATAGGCTAATATTCACAGTGTCTAGTCTTTTATCGTGTTGTCATTCTGGGGTATGCAATACATCAGTTAATAAAACCAACATCAATTATCCAGTGATCTCTTTTTACATAAATATCCGTTGATGTTAATGCTAAAAAAGAGTTAGTGGTTTAAGTTTTCATCTGACTTACTTAATTACTCGAAATTTAAAGTTTTCATTAATTCAAAAAACAGGTACATTGGAAGTTCATTAACATTTAAAATAACATTATCAATTCAAAACTAAACTTGAAATTTTAACCTCTTAATACAATTCAGAGAAATTAATATATAAATCCTAAAAGTAGAAACTAAAACTGCCAATCCATTAATAATCATAATAATTAAGGTTTCAGCTAATCCGAGAACGCTTTAAGCTTGACTTCTGCTTCTCTGCAAAATATCTGCCTTTCTAAATTCGATGTACTCTTTTGTTACGACGTCCAACCCGGAGACATCCATCATCATTATACGAAACTCGTCGTCTGTTTCTTTCTTTGCTTCAAGTTTTTCTTTATTAGCTTGTTTTGCCGCAAACTTTGTCGAAGACTCAGCTAGTTTTACTGCAAACTCAGATTCTTTCTTCACCATCTTCATTTTAGTTTGTTCACTGTAATTGGTATTGAAGGTTTGTTGCTCTTTAATAATTATTTCCATCATTTCTTCTTGGCCACTGGATTTTGCTCTCCCTGTTTTATTCAGTCGTTTCTCCTCTTTTTTCCCATGTGATGGTTATATGTTTTAGGTATATCTCCTATTTCTTCACCGCCACTGGAATGGTCTTGACTTGTTTCCTATCTTTCCAGGTCTTCCTCGCCACTCTCAGAATATGCCTCAGCTTGTGATGAATCGAAAAAACTGTCAATCGTCGTGAATATTTGATATTTTTTAACATAATTGCGTAGCACTCTTCATGCTTAATTTTTTTTCTACCATTAGCTTCCTTGAAAAGCTTCCTTACTTCTTCAATCTTTTATTGTTTTTAAAAAGTTTAATGGACGATATACGATTCAAAATAATTATGTACGGGACAAAAATTAAACGAGTACTTACCTTTATTTCGGGGCCCCATCCAGTATGGTGTTCATGTTCCACTTCCGCCTCTTTTGCAGAGTAAAGCGCCACATCTTTACTTATTCCCTGAAATTGTTTCTGAATGGAGGTCCAAGTGCGCTCCGGCATTGTAGGTATGGCTTCTTTCATCCCAACTAAGATGTGAGACCATAATTTTTCTTCTGATTGATCGGATCCAACACTAGAATCTTGATATATTGATAAATGAATTCTACACATCGTTACATCTTCAAATGTAGAAAAATTTGGACCTCGTGGTTTTGGTGCCGTAATTCTAACTGGTTTGAAAGACAAATATACGAAACTAGGGAATTTTTTCTAGTACACAAATCAAATGAAATGGGTTAGTAGCAGATGAAATGCTCAACCAATTCATATATATAGGTAATACAAAAAGATTGTCGTTATAACGGTAAGAATCTCAAAGGTAAATATTACAATACACGGTCATGTACACCACCGCCCCACACAGACAAGCGTAAAATTGGTGAACTCCTTCTACAGGCGTAAGTTCAGTTAACGCCTACTACAGGCGTAAGTTTGGTTAACACCGTAGCATCAAGCGCACGTAAAGTTAGCGTCCAGTGAGGCGTGCGCTTATGTGAACGCCTACACAGGCGTGATTTTGAGTTACGTCGGATTCATGAGACGCACTGCTACCTTCACGCCTGACACGAGACGCACGCGAACTTCATGCATGTCACGAAACGCATTGCTGCCTTCACGCTCCACCAAATTCGATTTTGGTCCAGCTTTCGAATCACTTTTGATCCTAAACAGTAAAAAGTCTGGAATATAACCCAAATATAGTCCTCCCACTGTGGTTAGTTTTGGGCCAACCAAAGAGTATATTTGGATTTGGTCTAGGTTTTACTCGCCCACTGTGATGCTCTAATGGCATTCAACAAGGTATGGTGTGATGGTGATCTTAATCTTGGTTCTTCAATGAGGTTCAATTTGTTTGTTACGATGTTGTGGTGGTCTATTCCTTTGGAGAAGTTGCTTCTCTCCAATTACTTCTGCTCCTGGTTTTATGCTGAGATGGGGGCTACTCAGATTTTGTTTCTCTAGTCAGATAATAATTACCCATGTGGGGAGACTGGTGCTGAGATCTCAAGAGAGGATATTCAATTGTTAAATCCAAGTTCATCCTTTATATTGGTTCGATTGCTTCTGAATCTGGCTTTTAGCTGTTTTTGGACGTTGCTCAGTCTGGGATTAGATTGTTAATCATCACTTAAATCAAATTTCCAGAGGTAAGTTAAGGCTCTCTCCCTGTTCTTCAGATTCAACAATGCCTGCCATTCTTAGTGATTTTAAAATACAACATGGTTAGGATTTTTTTTCTTTAAATCTGCCTGTTGAGATGATTTGTGTGGGCTCTCACTGGAAGCTGCTTATTGCAGATTGCTTTCGCCTCATGCTTCTCTTTACACATGTCTTATGGTTATTTAGTATAAAGCATAACCTATTTCACCTCAAGGATTTTCCTGCTCTGAGTTTATTCTCTCAGTTTGAAGCTTATAGTCTGTTTGCACGATCTTTTGTACTTGCAGTGATTTCTATTGGTTTGTGTTACTTGGCCTGCAATTCTCACACCCTATATAAACCTTGGCTATGTAAATAGTTGGTTCATTGTGTTAACATTTTCATTTAGTCTGTTGATAGACACATTTTAGTGTCTAAATTACACCTTAATTTCTAGTGAGTTAGTATTCGATTTTGTGTCTATTACGTGTTTTTATGCTTTTGTAGGTACATTAGAAGAATAAAGATTTGTGGAAAAATTGGCTCAAAAAGTGTTCAAAGCACCCGGGAAAATGGATCAAGGCACCCACACTTTGGATTGGGGCACCCTTGGATCGGGATGGGCTGGATCGGACCAACTCAGCGGGTCAACTCAGCCCAGTCAACTCGGTCAAAGCCAGTTGACCGAGTCAAACCCAGTTGACCAGGTCAAAGCTTCATCGCAAACAGAAACTTCTCTGGCTCAAATCAAATCGCAAAATTCATGGGATTTCAGCCAAATTGATAGCTACCCAAGTTAATTAAAGGTCTGTATAACCTATTAGAAGCATCAGAGCCGAGTAATTTGGGCCATAGAATCATGTATTTGGCCGGAAAAGAGTTGTTGTTCCTGTTTGGATAGAAACAGGATTTACACGGTGATTAACCGAATTATACTGGGATTGGGATGTTCCAGAGAGTTCCTAAGTACTATATAAAGAGTTTACAAGCTTCAGAAAAGGAGGGAGAAGCCTAGAGAGCGATTCAGAGAAAATCCGTTAAGTTCCGGTGCCGCCGGTGACCTGCTGGTGCTCCGGCCGGCGTGTTCTTCATCCACCATCACCGAAGAAGACGACTCAGTAACATTTATAAGTGTTGCTGTTCCACTGTTGCAGCTCTGCTCCTGTTGCGTTAAGTTTTGAACGTTCTGTTGCTTAAAGCTCTTTGTAACAGCTGAACCCTGTTCTGTGACACTTATATACGTATCTGTTCAGCTGTTGCACTATTCTTTAACCTTGTAATCAATATTTTGAGCAATGAAATCAACTTTTGAGCAAGTTTTCTTCACCATGGGGTAAGTTTATTTACTGGGATGATGGATAAGGTATTTTTCTCAATTTTATGTGATTTAATTATTTTCTAATAATTATTTATAATTCTTTTATTATTATTTGCATGGATTTAAATTAGAAAAAAATGGTTTTTATTAAATAGTTGTGTTCTCTTTTGATGGGTCATGCTTAGTTAATTACTCTTGATGTCTCATGCTTAGGATTTACAATTATTCTTTTAGGAAACATATTTTTGGCAAACTTGAATTAAATTGTTAAAAAGAATTACATGATTAATCACATAGATTGTTAGAATTACCTGATTCCTGATTCCTGGTATTCTCCATATTTTCTAAAAATCATCTCTAGTGTATTTTCCTGATTTTTATTAGTTTAGGTTAAGTCCAATATTTTCTAAAATCATTACCTTCACAAGTTCGAGAATTGAACCTTTATTTACCACTTTCTAAAATTACATCATCTGTGCAAGTATATTTCAGTTTAAAACATCTCAAAACCTTTTATCATGCCTTCTCTTTGGAATGTGACCTTATAAACCTAACCAATTTTCTTGAAACTTCCATGAGTCTTAATCCTGGAAACCAATTGATTTTCCCAGATAACTCACCGGTCCACCAGAGTGTTACTCAATTATTGGGGCAGAATTGTTTTGTTGGTGGGTTCCTTTCTACAGTTAATGTTAATTCATGTTGATATGTCTTGAATCAGTCGTTGACGGGAACTCTACGAGGAGTCCGAGGGGAAGCGCCCCCCGCCTAAACGGTATACGTAATGTATTATCACTGGACTTGTTTTCCGTTATTTAGTCGAATTAGGGTTTATTTCCTTGCCCTATATATATACACACGTTGTACCTAGAATGTGTGTAATTCAGTATTCTGCTCTATAATAAAACTCTGCTTTCTCTGTTGTGGATGTAACAAACGTAACAGTTAGTGAACCACGTAAATCTCTGTGTCTCGATCTCTTTTATTGTTCTCGTTCGATCTCTTGTTACAACAAATTGGTATCAGATCAAGGTTCGATTTCCACCGAGAACGATGTCCGGATCCATGATGAAGATCGACAGGTTTACCGGGAGAAATAGTTTCAGTCTGTGGCAAATCAAGATGCGGGCTTTGTTGAAGCAACAAGGTCTTTGGTTTCCGTTAGCTTCGGATAAGAAGGGCACAGATACATCCACCGCTGAGTATGCGACTATGGAGGAGAAGGCTCACCCAACAATTATGATGTGTCTCGCGGACGACGTAATCACTGAAGTCGCAGATCAGGAAAAGGCCGCCGCTTTGTGGTTAAAGTTGGAAAGCCTCTACATGACGAAATCGCTGACCAACAAGTTGATGCTGAAGCAACGTCTTTTCAGTCTACGCATGTCTGAAGGTATGCCTCTTAGAGATCACCTAGATCAAGTGAATACTATTCTGCTTGAATTGCGTAATATTGATGAAGTGGTGAAAGATGAGGATGGTGCCTTAATGTTGCTGGTGTCTCTGCCTCCGTCGTATGAGAATTATAGAGAGTCTTTTATTGTCGGAAAAGAGACTGTAACGCTGGAAGAGGTTAGGTCGTCTCTTCATACCAGGGAGAGACGGCATAAGGCTGCTGGAACAGGTACAGAAAATCAGGCTTCCGGGTAGATGGAAAAATGAAGCAAGGACGGTAAGAAGGGCAAGAAAAATTACGGCTATAAATTACCAAAAGACGTTTGTGCCTACTGTAAGGAGAAAGGTCATTGGAAGACGGAATGTCCTAAGAAGAAGAATCAACAAGAACATAACTCTAGATCTGCAGCATTAGCTGAATGTGGAAACACTTCAGAGGGAGATTTTGTTCTGCTAACAGATGATTACACACATCAGTCTGATGTGTGGTTCCTTGACTCTGGGGCGTCCTACCATATATGTCCCAAAAGAGAATTATTTACTACGTACAGCCGTGCAGATGGGGGCAGTGTCTCTATGGCAAACGGGTCTGTCTGCAAGGTGGTTGGAATCGGCTCAATCAGGTTTAGGACACATGATGGGAGGCTCTGCACATTGAAGGAAGTCATGCATGTGCCGCTCTTGACAAATAATCTGATATCCTTGAGTCTGCTAGACAGCAAGGGTTTCAGTTTCAAAGGTGAAGGTGGAGGTTTGCATGTTTGCAAAGGTTCTGATGTGATTCTGAAAGGTGTCAAGCATGGAACTTTGTATGTATTACAGGGTTCAACAGTCACAGGTTCTGTAGTTGTTGCTTCAGCTGAAATTCAGGGATCTGATCTGACTAGACTATGGCATATGAGGCTTGCTCATATGAGCGAAAGGGGAATGCAAATTCTCTCAAATGAAGATCTTCTCGGGGGTCATAAGACCAAGAGCCTTGAGTTCTGTGAGCATTGTGTTTTTGGGAAGCTACAACGCAGCAAGTTTCCTAAGGCAGTTCATCGGACCAAAGGAACGCTGGACTATATCCATTCAGATTGCTGGGGTCCCTCTCGTGTTGAGTCTCTGGGCGGTCACAGGTATTTTCTGTCTATCATTGATGATTATTCCAGGATAACTTGGATATTCATGATGAAATATAAAAGTGAGGCGTTCAGTAAGTTCAAGGAGTGGAAGACACTGTTAGAAAATCAGGTTGGGAAGAAGGTCAAGAGGCTGCGAACAAATAATGGTCTAGAATTCTGTTCATCCCAGTTTGATGATTTCTGCAAAGATCAGGGTATTGCTCGCCATCGCACAGTCAGGGCTACACAACAGCAAAATGGTGTAGCAGAAAGAATGAATCAGACGCTTTTAGCGAAAGCAAGGTGCATGCTTTCGAATGCAGGTCTTGCTAGACGGTTCTGGGCAGAAGCGGTTTCAACAGCTTGCTATCTCATCAATCGGAGCCCACACACAAGCATTGACTGCAAAACACCTTATGAGGTGTGGACTGGAAAAGCTGCTGATTACGCAAAACTGAGGGTATTTGGCTGCACTGCTTATTATCATGTAGATGAAGGTAAGTTGGAGCCAAGAGCTAAGAAGGGAGTTTTCATGGGCTATGGTGCAGGTGTGAAAAGGTACAGGATCTAGTCTGATAATAAGATTATACTGAGCATAAGTGTAGTCTTTGATGAAAATTCTATGCTGAAATCCAGAGAGAAGATCACTGATGCACCAGAAAATGAGGTTTTTTTTGAGGAGGTGGAGGTGCAATTCAGTCCAGATGATAATCATACACCTAAGTTGGTTGCCGACCAACTACCACCATCAGTTACCGAAGAGCAAGACGCAGATGAGTCTGAGAATGCACCACCAAAGGAAGTTGAACATCAGAGCATTGCTACAGACCGACCTAGAAGGGTTGGAATAAAACCTCCAGCGAGGTACAGGTTTTACGATTTGGTGGGTTATGCATTGCAGGTGGACGAAGAGGTGGAGGATCACGAGCCGTCCACCTACAAGGCTGCAGTATCTGGAAACGAGTCAGCACAGTGGCTCGCAGCAATGGTAGAAGAAATGGAGTCCCTTATCAAAAATGGGACTTGGGATCTTATAAAACTTCTTATTGATAGAAAGGTAATTACTTGCAAGTGGGTTTTCAGAAAGAAGGAAGGAACGTCAGCTGCAGAGGGTGTCAAGTATAAAGCACGAGTGGTTGCAAGAGGTTTCAATCAGAGAGAGGGAGTGGACTACAACGAGATTTTCTCACCAGCGGTCAGGCACACTTCCATCAGAGTGCTACTAGCCATAATTGCACATCAGGATCTGGAACTTGAGCAACTAGATGTGAAGACAGCTTTCCTGCATGGAGAGTTGGAAGAAGAAATATACATGAGCCAGCGAGATGGATTCCAAGTTCCAGGTAAAGAGAATTACGTCTGCAAGCTAAAGAAGTCCTTATATGGGCTAAAACAGTCCCCCAGGCAGTGATATAAGCGATTTGATAGTTATATGGTGCATCTTGGCTATCACAGGAGTCCGTATGATTGTTGTGTGTACTACAATGATTTGCAGAATGGTTCACGCATTTATCTAGTTCTGTATGTTGATGATATGCTGATTGCTGCTCAGAATAAGTCAGACATTCAGAAGCTGAAGGGGTCTCTCAGTGCGGATTTTGAGATGAAAGATCTGGGTGCTGCTCGGAAAATTCTGGGAGTAGAAATCTATAGGGATAGGAAGAAGAGAAAGCTTTTGAAGGGTACATCAAGAAGAATTTGAGCAGGTTTGGAATGTCTTCAGCCAAGCCTATAGATACTCCAATGACATCTAACAGCAAGTTGGGAATGTACACGGTTCAGACTTATGAGGAGAAAGAGTACATATCTCGAGTTCCATATGCTAGCGCAGTTGGAAGTCTGATGTATGCTATGGTCTACACTCGACCAGACTTAGCATTTGTTGTTAGTGTGGTCAGTCGGTTTATGGTTCAGCCTGGGAAGGAACATTGGCAAGTTGTTAAGAGGATTTTCAGTTATCTTAGAGGTACTTCAGATGTCGGTCTCTGTTATGGGAACGATACCCGATGTTTATTGGCTGGTTTCTCATATTCTGATTATGCTGGAGATGTGGATAGTAGGAGATCTATGACTGGTTATGTGTTCACTCTTGGAGGTTCTGTTGTAAGATGGAAGGCAACTCTACAAACTACAGTTACTTTGTCTATTACAGAGGCAGAGTATATGACAGAAGCTGCTAAAGAGGGAATTTGGTTAAAGGGGCTGGTTAATGATTTAGGCCTACATCAGGATCAGGCTATAATGTATTGTGACAGCTTGAGTGCAATATGCTTAACCAAGGATCAAGTCCATCATGAGAAGACGAAGCACATTGATGTCAGGTATCACTTTCTGAGAAATGAGAAGAGAATTGAAGTGAAGAAGGTAGGGACAGCTGATAACCCTGCTGACATGTTCACCAAGCCAGTTCCTGAGAGCAAATTCCAACATTGCTTGGACTTTCTCAATATCACAAGTCAATAGTCTGAGCCCTTGTCTAGGGGCATCTGAGGCAGAGAAAGGTTCTGGCACTGTCATGGTGCATCTGTTTCTGTTGCTGGGAGGATTCAAGTCAAGGTGGAGATTTGTTGATATGTATTGAATCAGTCGTTGACCAGAACTCTACGGGGAGTCCTAGGGGCAGCGCCCCCCGCCTAAACGGTATACGTAATGTATTATCACTGGACTTATTTTCCGTTATTTAGTCGAATTAGGGTTTATTTCCTTGCCCTATATATATACACACGTTGTACCTAGAATGTGTGTAATTCAGTATTCTGCTCTATAATAAAAATCTGTTTTCTCTATTGTGGATGTAGCTAACGTAACAGTTAGTGAACCACGTAAATCTCTGTGTCTCGATCTCTATTATTGTTCTCGTTCGATCTCTTGTTACAACAATTCATATAATCTCAAGCATGTTTTGCTGGTTCTATGGAAGATTAGAGAGGGGTTTTCTGTTAGAAGAGTGGGTTTTGAATATTACATGCTTAGGTTTGAGTTATATCATGAACTTGTTAGAGTGTTTAGACAAGACCCAAGGGTTGTTATGGGTGATACCTTCATGTTAAGGGTTGTTATGGGTGATACCTGGCAACAACCTCAAGTCCTCTTGATGTTTTCCCAGTTAGACCTGAAACTGTTCCATTGGAAATCTAGTTATCTTTGGGTTTTGATGAGACCCACAGTGATACAATTAAAGAAGGATATGAAGTTGATAAGGAAAACCAACATCATGACATTAAAGGAAAGAAACCTATGCACCCTCAGTAAACTGTGAATCATCGATACCTTTTTGGTGTTCATGAGGCTAGAACCATTTGATCACTTATACCTTACCTTAAATGTTCTTGGGCCAGTGGACGTTTATCTACTTCATTTTAGCCTATTTTTGTTTAGTTTTTGTTTTTTGGTGTGAGTAATGGGCATTTAGTTGAAGTATTTCAGTAAGAAGTAGTTCAGATCCACTGGTGTGTTTGTATTTGTTTTCGTGTTTGTAATCTAGTAATCCTAGCCTATTCTTATTTTTGTGTAATCTTTAGTTTGTGATATTAGGCCTGGTAGTTTTTATTTTTCGTGTATTTGTTGAGTCTTGTACTTGTTCTTATTCACTAAGTTCCATCTTAGTCTGTCTGCAGTATCAAGTCGTTTTGTAAGGCCTTGTAATCTTTGTAAGTCTGTGAATGGGTCTTAGTTGCTACTTTGTGTGTAAGTCTTGCTACCTAGCTCAGCTCTTACCCTTGTTTAGTTGTTCCCTCTAGTCTTTAATTCCTTGAACTGCTTCATCCTGATTGGTTCACGAAAGTTGTATTTTTCATACCTGTTCTCCATCAACTTTTTAGATAATACGCAAGACATACTCTAGCGACATCCCTTTTCTGCAAAAAAAAAAGACGGATAATAACTAAACATTGATATCGGATTTCAATTCTCATCAACATTTAAGCCATTTTATTTCTGTTTCGACATCAAACTTTTTTAGACTTGGACCTGGGCCTAGCCCAACTGTACCAAGACTAGTTAACTCATATCTTGGTGTAATTTTCAGCTCGGAGGATCCAGATCAAGTTTAGCTTAACAACATGGCGATTATGGACTGGAACTGTCAAGGCATCAACCAGGCTATAACTGCCCAACATCTACGAAGACTTATTGCTACACATAGACCTTCAATTCTATTTCTCTAAGAAACGCTAACAGATGATACTCGCATGACAAATTTGCAACAATCGTTCAGATTTCAACACAGTTTCACGGTGCAAAAAATTGGCCACAAAGGTGGACTTTGCCTCATGTGGAGAGACAATATTAAAGTAAACATCTTGTTCCACTCGTAAAGCTACATTCATGCTGAAATCACGCCACCTCCACCAGCTTTCCCTTGGATTTGTACATGAATGTATGGATTGCCGCAACCAGAAGCCAAAAGGGATATATGGACAAACTTCACACATATTTTTCCACCTTCTTCTCTTTCTTGGTTATTAATTGGCGACTTCAATGAAGTCACCGATCATACGGAGAAAAAAGGTGGAAAAGAAGTCACATATGCCGAAACTCAACCATTTCTCCACATGATGGATAAGGTTGGACACATGGACTTAGGTTTCCAAGGGGATCCATACACATGTACCAACCTCCATCAAGGCGATAATTTCATCATGGAAAGGCTTGGTAGAGCATTAGCCACTCAGAGATGGAAAACTATCTTCCCACATGTAGAAATCGCACATCTACCGCGCATTGCCTCAGATCATGCTCCGCTCTTACTTCGCCTACAAGCTTAAAACTGGAAAAGTTCACAAAATTACAAATTTGAACACCTGTGGCTCTCACACCCACATATCCAACTCAAGATAATAACAACAAGCTAAGTCCTAAGCCAATGGAACAAAGCTACCTATGGACATCTACCTACTATGATCAAGACGTCTGCGACTCAAATCCAACAGGAAAAACACCAATGTGCCATACAATCCGGACCCATGTTGGCATATTAGATCCAATAGAAGAAAGATCTCATAGCATGTCACTTGGATTTGCTCCAAAGCCATGCCACATATTGGCAACAGAGGGAGAGAATCAAATGGCTACAATCAGGTGATCGAAATACAATTTTTTTTGATACCACAACAACTATCCACCATAGTTGCAACAAAATTCAAAAACTGAAAGATTCCAATAACAACTGGGTCACGAGCAAAGATAAAATCGTGGAACTATTGATATATCATTTCACTTCTCAGTACACATCACCAGCCACCACAATAGAAAATGGGTTGTTTGACACTATCACTCCGAGGTTAACTCAATGTCAATGTTACTCACTTATTTGTGATGTTACTCCAAAAGAAATCAAATAGGCCCTAAATTCGATTGGATCAGAAAGAACACCAGGACCTGATGGATACACCAGTAAGTTCTTTAAAGGTTTTTGGGAAACCACCCAACCGCAGTTGATCGCCATGATACAAGATTTTTTTAAGAACTTAAAAATCCACCCGATGATGAATCACACTAACCTTACCCTGATACCTAAAGGTGAACACCCAACAAAACCAGACCAATTCAGACACATAGGCTATCCAATGTAACCTATAAAATCATTGCGAAAATATTGGTAAACCGGCTGGATCCTTACTGCCTTTTCTGATAAGCTCTTATCAGAGTGCGTTCGTACCTCAACGCTCAATCCATGATAACATTGTAATAGCGGGGGAATTGTTCCATCATATAAGATCGACACCCACCTCATCAGTTCCGAAGATCGCTCTAAAACTACTAAAACTAGACAGCCAAAAAGCCTATGATAGTTTTGATTGGGGATTTATCAGAAAGGCCTCGGTGGAATTAGGATTCCCAACTATGTTTATTGAGTATATCATGTTATGCATATCTTCAATTACATACTCTATCAACATCAACGGAACACCACATGGATATATCACTCAAACTAGAGGACTTCGATAGGGTGACCCTTTATCCCCTTATGTGTTCATCATTTGTGCTAAGATCCTTTCTGCTAACCTGGCAAAAATGGAGCAACTACAACACATCTAGGAAATTAATAAATCCATAAAAGCACCTCCAATCCTGCATCTTATGTACGCAGATGATATCCTCATTACCTATAAAGCATCGATTCAAAGCTGTCACCACCTACATCAACTTCTTCAAACCTACTCAACATCGGCAGGACAACACATCAACAAGAACAAATTCATCATCGTTCATCATCCAAGGTTACCAAAACACTCTATAGATGAAATTCAACAGATTTTCAATATACCAACATCAGATACTCCATCGATCTACCTTGGGGTGATGTTCAAGAATGGTCGTTCTTTTGCCCATATGTTCATTCACGTGCTCGAACGGCTATCAAGAAAAGAAAAAGGATGGAAATCGAAATGTTTAAACCCGGCTAGAAGGTTAGTACTAATCAATACTTCTCTCACCCCTACAGTTAACTATCTGATGCAAACGCAGCTATTACCGTACACGTACACAACAAAATTGATCAGATAACCAGGAATTTTTTCTGGGGACATGATTCTACGGTTAGGAAGCTACACCCTTTGGGATGGGATAAATTATCCAAACCAAAAAAAGAAGGGAGGTTGGGAATCAGGAAAAGTGAAACACACAATAAAGCTCTATTCAGCAAAAGGATTTGGCAACTACAGGATAAACCGAATTCAATTTGGGCAACACTTAGTAAAGAAAAATACTTTAACCAAGAAAATCCTCTACTTTAGAATATCCTAACCCCTCAGTCATCCATCCTTCAATGGAAACAACTTTGTTTACTGATTCCAACAATTAGGAATTTTGTATTTCACAATATCGGAAACGGCACATCCACTCCTATCATCTCCAACTGGATCCCTCACCATCCACCTATGACCAAATCCCAATTCCCAAATTTGACTTGTGTGGCAGACTTAATTGATCCATAAACTAACATGTGGAACCATGATAAGTTGGCACAACTACCAACAATAACTGCTACAAAAATCATTAACATCCACCTACCTCAAGCAGGGCTTCCAGATAAAATAGTTTGACCATTTACCGTAAATGGAAAATATTCAGTGAGTTCCGGGTACCGAGTCTTCACACAACTACCATCCCATGTACTTCCACCTACATTACCAACTACCAACCTATGGATACTATAATGTCCTCCGAAAATACAGTTTTTCTTGTGGAAAACACTAAATGAAGGACTTCCTACCTTCACCATTCTCCATAGAATCAAACTAACCCCATCAAACCTATAATCATCATGCAATCTCTACCCGGAATTCGCTGAACACATAATCTTAAAATGCCAAACAGTTGTATCATCTTGGAACCAGATGTACCAGGGACTCATGAGAGACCCAGAAACCAGACACATGATTCTCCCTCCTTATTACTCAACCACCACCATACATCAGATACTAAACATAAATCTACCACCTATGATCACCACCTACATTGTTTCCTGCTGTGGTCTCTCTGGTTAACGCAGAACGAGTGGATCGACACAAAGAAACAACTAACTCCTGCAAACATCTAGATCTTGGATAGAAAATTAGCACATGAATTTACTTGGGTGAATACAGTGATGCCATCACACCTGCCAATAGGTTGGACACCACCAGTTGCACACTGGATAAAAATCAACACTGATGGAACAGCTCGAGGACATCCAGGTCCCGCGGGAGGCAGGTTCATTTGCAGGGACTCATCAACTGACATGATTGTTGCAATGGTACAACCCTCGGGCATCACGACAACAGTAGTAGCAGAAACCTGGGCATTTCTTATGGCATTACGAACAACGGCAACTAGAAAGTGGATAAAAGTTTGCATCGAATCGGACTCACTGAACCTAGTCAATATTATCAACAATAGAAATGAACCACCATGGTATCTGCAAGAGATTATTGCTGAAATTCAAATCCTGTAAAAAAAACTTCAACAACATTCGCTACATCACATCTATAGGGAGGCCAATCAGGCAGTTGATTCCCTGGCAAACCATGCAGCTGATAAGAGCCAACAAGGAAATTATAACACAACCTTTTGGGAATACGTGGTTCCTGATTTTTTAACAAGGTTCTTTTTAGAAGACTTGAGAGGTACAACATACCCCGTGTAATTCCGCTTTAATATTTTACATCTTTAATGTATCAAAAAATAAAGCAGGGAGGACGCCTACCATATAAGTTATACCGTACTCGTTGTTCTTGTTTCTTGAATCTTTAACATGTGAGCTACTCTAAGTCAAAAAAGGTAAAGAAAAGAAAAATTACGTATTATTTTGTTTTAAAAGAAATTACAATCGGGAAATACATGTTCTAATCGGGGTTGATGAATAAAACACAATAACGATATTATAAAGTAAAACGAAAAGTTTCTTATCCATATATTTTTATTAATGGTTAAATTATACTTATTTAATGAGGTTTAATCAATTCAATTAGTATAATTAATGTATTATCGTTAGTGTTAGATTAGATCAATGCTAAAAAAATTACACATTAATTAAATTTTATCCGGTTAGAAATAGAAATTATGTTCCTTTTAGATATAAATTAATACCAACTTTAAAACAAGTTTAATATTTATACCCAATTTAAGAATGAGTATGGACTTTTAAAACAATTATATGTGTAAGCAAATTAAAAATTGTACAAAGTTTGTGAATGATTATTAGTTGGAATAAAAACTTAATGTTTCGGAGTCGACATGGTATTCATCAATTATCCATGTCGATTTTCCGCAATCGACATGAATTAGATAATGGATGCCATGTTAACTGTTTAATATTTTCTCACAGAGAATTTCGTTGTGTAAATATCACAGTGAATATAGTCAATAGTTTTTTACCATACATGCCACAAGCTTTTTGGTTTTGTGTTTACAGCCGGCGAAATTGATAGTTCTCGATCATGCCGACTACAAGATTCTTTTATATATAATTTCAACTAATGTTATAATATTTGAAAATACTAACAGTCAACACTATTTATCTAATGAATGTTATGTTGGTTGTCGTTAATGTGGGTGATGTTTATTAATGAATATTATGCCGATTGTTGTTAATGTTGATAATGCGGAACACCATCCAATAGTAGGCATGAATTTAACAAGTACATAATATCAATTTTTGGTATTTTAAAGAACATCATGTACGTCCGACATGGCATTCATTGATTAAACCATGGCATTCATTGATTAAACTATGTCAACAGTTGAACTATTTATAACTATAGTTTTGTAGATTTATATTCGTAAATAGATTAAGGAAAAATTTAAATTCATTCTTAAAATGAGTACGAGATTATATTGACCACAAACTCATACTCAATTCTAAATCGCGTACCTATTTTAAAATAAAGATTAAGTTTACATTCAATCTATTTTCGAGTATAAATAAATATGCATTAACAAAGTCAAACGTCGATATGGTTTTCATGGATAAAGACCATGTTGACTTAAAAGGATAATTTAGTATTTTTAGATATTTAAGACACCCATTATTAGACTTTTACAGATGGGATAAACCCCAATTTAAGACACCCATTATTAGACTTTTACAGATGGGATAAACCCCATCATCCCCAATAAATAGTTATTTCTTGATAGTGGGTTTATTTTAGAAAAGCTTAAGAGGAACAAAATTGATTTGTTGAGAACCCATGATCTAAGTATTCGAAGAAAACTTCTCAAACCATTGAATCATGGGTTTTCTTTCAATCAACCCACTCTTTTATCTTACTCAACTTATTGATTTACTCTAACATTTGACAAGGCCAAGTATAATTTATATATACTTACCGCTTAATTTATATTTGCTAGTATTTAGTTGTATACTAATTTTATTGTTTTATTGCTTAATAGGTGGTATACGTAAAATCCGAAGTTACGAATAAATACGGCTAAACGGAGTAAATTGCTAATGGAATTCACCTGCTTAACTTTGGACATATGTCCAATTTTATTTAACTGGAATTTTAATTGGGATCGAGACTATAGTGGTGGAGCGTACAGAGATAGAGGCAAGTATTAGCTAAGACTTATCTTTTGTTGGTACCTGACGTGAGTAAAGAGGAAGTTACAAGTCCAGGTGGTGTTATTCTGATCGAAAGAGACAACGAAAAAAAAAAGTTGAAAGGATGTCTGGGAGTGAGCAGGATGTGGTGAGATATGAAGGATGGGACGTTGGCTAGTTTCGGTGGAGGCTAGGCTTCTCTCTGACGACTAGAGTTTGGAGTAGGAAGACCGAGTTCTTATTTTGTTTTGCTGACAAAGCCTGACAAGCACAGAAAAGGAGGGGGACAAGATCTGTATGGTGAGACGTGATTTTGGGGAGAGAAAGAAGGTCGGATAGAAGCCAACACGTGGGAGAGAGTGCACACGTGATTTCTTGTGGAGAGCGGTATAAAAGCAACGAGAAAAAAAGTTTTCGGTGGGCTTTTCTTTTTAGGTTTTGTAGATTAAGCACGGTGAAGGAGGAAAGGAGAGGTAAAAGGGAGAGAGGAAAGAAGGTTGGTGATTGGAGGAGAAGAAATACTTAAAAATCTAGGTTTTTCTTTTAGGAGAGATCGGAGGAAAGAGGTTATGTGAGGAGGCGGACCTTTTCTTGTAGAAAGGGAGACAAAAAATACAAAAGAGGGTCTGGCGTAGAGCTAGAAATGGGGACAAGAAGCGTAAGAGAGATCTAGGGTAGGCTGAAGGTGATTAGAAGGTTGGAACAGGTGTACAGGTGAAGTTAAAGGGAGAATCTAGGCGGATTTCTTTTGGTTCTGTTCTTCTGGATTTGAAGCTGTACATGAGAAGAAAGTACAACGTAGGCTTTTGGGTTTAATCCTTTCTCTCTATTCCTATTAATTATTTTTATAATTTTAAGAAATTCATCTCCATGTCTCATTAATTTTGTAGCTAGGGTTTATGTTGAAACCACTTAAAGTTTTAGATCAATTAAATCGATTTATTTGATACAAAATATTATGATTTGAATAAAATTAGTTCCATGATTTTGTTTATTGATTTAATGATAAAATTAGTTGTTGCTTCACCGTTTCTGTACAATACAGTAACCTATGCGCATAATTAATAGGAATAGGATAGCAAATATTTTTGTCTACTTATTTGATATTTCATGCTTGGTTTAAATCCTTAGATGGAGTATGCTTAGAAGAGCCAGATATTATTTGTGAACCTATAATTAGTTTCATATAATTTTCTCGCTAACGCAATTAGATGGTGTATGCATTAGACTTAGAGCTTTTAATGTGCCATGCTTAGGGCGTCCCAGTGATATTTACGACTCTAATACATATAATAGGTGATAATGATAGAACGAACAATAGACGAATATTCAGGAGTTATATTTCACTTCAGTAATTAAATAGAAATAGTGGTGGATACTGAAAACCCTGGTTACTGTTTCTTCCATTTTTTTTTTATTAGTTTAGTTTATTTTTCTTGTTTTAACTTTATTCCAAAAAATCCAAAAATATTATTTGTGATTAGTTTATTAAGAATATTGGTTGCAGTATTGTCCCCGCTCCCTGTGGGTTCGACCCGTACTTGTTGTTGTCTGCATTGTAGACATCGTGTGATTGCAGTTTATTTATATAGGGTTTCCAAATCCTATCACAGCACTAGCATCAGCACTAGCGCTAACGCTAACGCCTATGCTGCCAGCGGCACTCCTTTTCTTTATCTTTGCGTCCCTTCACGACTTGTTCACTCTAGCACCTATGCTTGTGTCAACACCTACGCTTGTACCAGCATCAGCCCTTGCTTGTGCTAGCATCATCCTCACAAGCTCATTAATAGCACTATCTTATAACAAACTTGCATGTTTTGAGTCCATGACTCCATTAACTTTACGAGAAATCAAAACAATTACATGGGGGAGTAAACATGGGGTTTTGGTCTGGTGGTTACAGCTACATGGGCGTGACAACACTCCTGACAAGGAAGTTACAAAATAATGGTGACGGTTGAAGTGGTTGAAGAGGTAATGGGATAATGTTCTTCCAAAAACTTCCAAGGATAATGGACGGTTACACTATTACCCCCCATAATCCCATTACTCCATCTCTCCACTACGTCCACTACTTTACTAGGAAACATGTGTGCTCTCAACTATTATAAATAGGCTACTTAGCCTATTCTGAAAACAAGACAGAGAGAACAGAGAACAAGCTTATCATTCTCCAAAGCTCTGTTATTTTCTCAATAGTTCAACATCTCTACACACAATACAACACACAAATTCCATAAACTTTCTTTACTTTCCTCCCCTAAGATCAACCCATTTTCTCTCCTTGTGACCGAAGCAGGGCGGAACGGCTACTATCGTGGTTTAGGCTTGTCCTGTACGATTTTGATTTCTGAATCTAAAGAAAATACTTCTACAGTACATTGTTTTGGCTAAAATCAATTTTCATGTATTAACAAGGTGTAAATTGGATCGTGCCAGCACGTTTACGGCACAACACAACACGTTAAAATTCAAGCATCAACAACACAACATGTGATCTGGCACGGTACATCGCGCATTATGGACAAGCACAACACGCGGTACAACACAACATGTTAAGAAAGCATGTCATAACATGCATAAAAAACTAATAAAACGGTACAATACATTACATTTTATGTACATCTCATTAAAGAGACTTTATTCTAGTCCTTATATGACATTTTATATTCGTTGTGTCGACATATTTCTACAATAACATATATAATATCCAAAATTTCTAAAAAAATATTTTCATTTAGAAAACATAAAATAAACGGAATGATACAACACGGTTATTTTTCTAACACAAAATCACATAGCAAGTCGTCTGGCACGACACATCACAACATGCTTCAATCTCTAACACAGTACGGTATGTTGTATACTAAACGCGTCTTTATGGACTGTGCTGGACTGGACCTGCACCTGCACGTTTTACACCTTGTCCTATAAAACTCATGATATCTCTGTTATGTGGTAATTTAATAACCGTCCCCATACTTAAATTAAATAAATTTGTTTACCAAAAACGACTTCCAAGTTAGTAATAAAACTGCTCATCAAACAACAACCCATCAGTTCCATCATAAGTTACGTGTACAGTAGAAGAGCTTGTCCTTTTCTTGTTCTTAAATTTGCTGTTTTTAAGTTAAAAATAAATAAATTAAATAATACTAGTACTATCTAAGAAGTATCTATGCTTCAAAAAAATATCTCAGATGTATCCAACCGATAAAAATAGATGAAACCGTTGAATATACCGTACCAAATCCAACCGATAAAAATAGATGAAACCGTTGAATATACCGTACCAAATGGGTATCAAGTAGGTAAACAAGAGCAATCAATGTCCTGTGAAGTACACCGTGGATCAAACATGCTCTTAACTAATTTATTTATCAGACAAAATGTAGGTTGCCGGAGATGCATGTACAATTAGGCATCCGATTCTTTAAATTCGTTAATTAAGCATCCGATTCTTTAATCCTTATCCTTTCATCAAAATAGCCTATTAATTTATTAGCAGTTTTCTCGATCGATAAAAGAAAAGAATACTATATGTTTTTATGAGTCTGATATCTAGGTCTAGGGCCTGCATTGGCGCACTTTCGCAAAGACTTTGAACTGGCGCAAGGGAAAAATCAATGAATTTCGGGAATCTTTAGTTGCCCAAATACACAAATAATCCTTTGGGTAAGCATCCATATATAGAATTCCAATTGTCCTTCTTATCTGTGGGGGAAGCGTCCAATGAATTAAACTCAATCATATCTACAAGTTGAACGCATTGTATCACTTTTATACAGAATTGACTTGAGCATGACTCTTATTACTAGTTGCTTCATTAATAAATTTGAGATTAAGAGCGGGAACCAATAAAGAGTTATATATCGAAAGAGATTTTATCTTCAGTGATGAACAAAAGTTGACTTTATTTAATCATGACTCATTTTGTAGTGGACATGTTTGGTTTCTAGTTAAACTAAAAGGACCCTTTCACTTTACTTTGTTCCTCTTTTCTGTCCCAACTTGCAAGTGTAGGGTTTTCATATATATACGCATATCACGGATGAGATGAGAGCAATGATATCACTACAAATTGATTGATTAGTATCAGCACATATCATAAAAATATAATGAAATTTATATTATTTTTAATTATAATATTAACTACAATTAGGTAGTAATCGGTGATGATTGAGAAGTGTAGACAAATTTACGTACAGAAAATTCTACATCCTATCAATATAGATTAATGGCAGCTCGACTACAGGCTGGTTTTACTTCTCTATAAACCCAACCCGGCAACTTACAAGCACTGACGGAAACGAATAGACATAAGGGTAGGTTTGATTAGATTTTTCAATTAATTGATTGAATAATCTCTAAAAAAAATTTATAGGTGGACAATATATGTAAAACTAGATACTTTTTTATTACCCAAGAATATTTTAAATACTTTTCTAATATCCTTAATTGGATATTTTACCAAATTTTTTATTTTTTAATAAGATTAATAATTACAAAGTAGACTAAAATGCATATATCCATACGTTCTATGCATTTGTAAAGAAAAAGAGTTTCTGAACTTATTCTTCTCATCCTGCTCATAACATAACAAAACTCTTTTATATGCACATAAGAAAAAACAGTGTTTTCATTGTTATAACTTACAAGCACCATTGGACTATTTTCAATTTGGTACAAATTAATAATTTACTACAAACTTGAGTGGTTATAATAGTACGAGCTGAACCAACTATACGTTAATAATATTTGCTTGGTATAAAGGTTCATGAAATTAAACATATGAATCAATTTAAGGATTAGTGAAAAGAGACACAAAAAGTAGCTTCAATCAGTATAAAAGGAATCATATATATATATGAACTTTTCCAAAAAATGTTGTTGAACCACCAAGCCTTGTTATTCCAACAAAAACATTAGTAAGAGCTCCACATGGTGATATTTTAAATGATGGTGCTTCTGCAGGTGCAACCTCACCGACTGTAGTTAGAACAAAATCAATCAACATTTTACCAAAGCAAACCACAAACGGATCTTTGTTTTTACTTCCGCCATCATGGTCAAATATCAAAGAACTTTTTTGTTCATGCCAGATTTGTGAGTTAAATCAATAAGCCTAGAATTAGACAAATCACAAAAAAATCTAAAATCCCTAAATTTCCAAACTTGCCTAAAGTATGGGAATGTGACTTACCAAGTTTAAAGATTGATGAGAACACAAGTATACCCAATATCATTTTTATGTCAGCAAAGGATGCACTCACATATATCAAGCAATAGTACAGGATGCAGCTGGATACCTCTAGTGTTGCTATTGTTCTTCTTATTTCAATCGTTTCAGTAGTCAACACAGGATGCGCTTAGATACACCAAGCAATAAAACGTGATGCACCTGGATACATACAATGTTATTGTTATTCTTATTTTAGTGAGAACACAAGATATACAAAGGTTTCATCAAGAAGCAACACATGATGAAACCGGTTTCATCCAGTGGTAAAACATGATGAAACTAGATTCATCCAGTAAGAACACATGATGAAACCAGATTCATCCAGTGTACACTAAGATGAACACAAATTCAAGTCAATCCTAATAACATATAATGAAACCGGTTTTATCCCGTGGAAACACATGAAGAAACCAGTTTCATCCCGTGGAAACATATGATGAAACTAGAAAATGCATACACTAAGATGAAAAAAAATCAACAAAATGTAAACAAAGATGTACTCAATTACATCAGCTTCCATACCAAGATCTAGACAATTCCACAAAATGTAAACTACTATGTATGCAAATGCAAGTGCATCAAAATGAACATTAGGGTTTAATCAAATAGATTTAGGAAACTTACTCATCTTGTGAAATAGATGGAAGACAAAATCCTCTTCTTCTTTTTTTAGTTTCAATCAATATGAGAAATCTTAATTTAATTATGGCGAAATCCTAGTTTTTTAGTCAATTTGAGAAATCTTAATTTAATTAGGGCATTTGAAGGAAAAATAATAATTGTCAATATTGGTGATGATAATTGAGGATTATGATTTTGTTGTTGGTGGTGGTGATGTCGATGACGGTGGGGTTGTTGTTTGTGGTGGTGGAGATGGAGGAAGATCTATTGTTGGTTTTTGTAGTGGTGGTGTCGATGATGTTGGTGTTGGTGTTTGTGGTGGTGGAGAAAAACATGTCGATGATGGTGGAGATAGTGTCAATTATGATGGTGTTTGTGGTGGTGGAGATGGTGGAGGAAGAAATGCTGATGGTGGTGGATGACGAAACAAGATGCTAAAAAAAGTTCAATGTCTTCATTGTTGTAATTTGAAAAATTGATGGGTATAATTGTTTGTTTTAATATGATATGGCTTTCGTCCATTTAAACCAACCTAAAAGTTTATTCGTCCATTAGGATCTAACCTTAAAGTTTTATGGACGTATGACACATTTTCTTTACATTTTTATTTAGATTTAAATCTAAATATTACGCTTGAATTTCTATGAAACATAAGATGAGCTTTCAAAAAGAACTTTTATGGGCTCTTGAAGGATGTTTGAGTATGGGTAAGCTAACCTCTAGTCCGACTCTCCTTGCAAGTCTAACATAGACGATCTTATTTGGTAATTTCTAGATAGGTCGACGTGCACCGCAGCACGTGATTCGTTTCCTAGAAAAATTAACTGATGCACAAATAAGATAAGACGTATTGCAACGGATTGACTTCTTGACATAAAACGAGTTTTAGTGATGCACGAGCTTCACAACTGGCTTAAACTAATTCCATTTTCACACTCGTTAGAAAAAAACAACACTTGATGTAATGGTTGAAAATATGCAACCCAATTGCACCAAAAGAAATATACCGAAAGTAAGTACGCGTACGTCATATCAGCATCTTGATTGTTTCATACCATACTCTTGTTTAGTATTAGTAGTAGTAATAGTATATTTTTATGGTAGTTGGTTGATATATTCCTCGGTAAATAACTATTCTTAGTTGGCAAGTTAAAGAGGGGTTCATGTTTCAATTATATCTGATTCGTTCAATAAATTGACTTCTAGTAGGTGCTACAATATAATAATGGAGGAATAGCTGCATCATGTTTGAACATTATTTGAAATCCTCTGCGCCCCTCTTTTGGTACCCGGTTGAAAGAAATATGATTTTGGACCTTCGGTTTCAAATGTTCTACACTATGTATACTTCCATCGTGTATGGATAACGGCTAGCCTTACAAAAATTTCCTTTTCCTCTGTTTTTTTCTTTTGCTGTTTCACTTATTGGGTCATTGCATATGTCATATTACAACATATAGATATACCAAGATTGATGAAGGTATCAAATTTTTCAGAGATCATCAATTTATCGGTGAAGATTGTTTTGTTTTATACTGATTTTGATTAGTAATTGACAAAACCCATTTTGATTAGTAATCGATAAAACCCATGAAATGGTGATAAATTTTGAAAGTAGAGAGCACTAGTTCAAAGCTCTGACTTCTATTATGAAAATCAAACTCCTGACAGGCTTGGCTATTTTTACTCTTCGATTGATTCAAAAGCTAATTTTCTTAAATTAATATGTCGTTTGATTCTCAAATTTCAAATATACATTCGGCAATTGAGTACATAAAGACTATTTGGGTTTATTGAAGAAAAAAAAAATGCGCCAACTATTGTTAATGAGATATGACTATTTTGTCAAAGAATAAAGAGAATTCTAATCATTCAATTTCCAAAGAACAGAACCTGCGGGTGCAATTCAGGGGAATAATAGTTAGTTCCTTTCATCCTATCCTTTTTTATCATTTATTCTTAATCGGTATTTATTTATGGCGGTTCCTTATTGTTTTTCACGTACTTATTGCGTGAAGCAATACAATTGTTATAGGTTGTCATATTATGTAAATGTGAAGTGTAATTGAAATCCTCATATCAATGAAAGGATTTCACATTTTTGAACTCAATGGACCATTCATTTCCTTTATGTTTCACTATTCCGCGTAATGACATGGCCCCAGACATCATTTTGCAGCAATGGAATGGTCCAATACTTATGATTGAAACACAGATTTTAGGGTGTAAGAAAAGAATCCAAAAGAAAGCAAAAGCTATAAGAAAATTTCAGTTTGATGAACTTTATTATACACTTGTCGGCTATTAAAAACTAATTTCCACGATTAGATTCATAGATAGACCAGGTGTTGTTTATTTTTATTATGCCTGTGTGATGATTATTTCAATTAATTGTTTTTTTTTCATTTTTCTGTAAACCCCATACAAATCCACACGTTGGATTTTGGTGGCTAATGTCAACTATTTACATGAACAGACTTCATTCATTTCCTATACTTAGACTTTTTCTCCTTCAATATATATAAGGAAGGAACCAAAATATATTATTACCCACGCCATTTATAAACTAGTACTGCTAGTTTAGTAGAAGAGAAGAAAAACAAGAACAAAAAAGAAGAAGAAAGAAGAAGAAGAAACAACAAGATGAAGTTGATTTGGTGTCCTGACACAGCTTCAATTTCTTATATTGATACTGTTAAATCTGTAAGTATTTATTTATCCAATATATTAAAAACCCATACTGCTTTTAATTCGATTTTGTGTTTTGTTAATCCGGTTTACTAATTAACCGATCCACTACTAATCCATGGGAACTGGCACCATGCAGAAGTAGTAGTCACTCAAGAAACACCTAGTGATCTTGAGGAGGTTCAAAGTGGTGGGTGACGACCTATGGGGAGCAACCCCGCGGTCGAACCTACGAAGAGATTCTTCTATTCGATATTGGTACTTTTTCTTAAATCTAGCGTCTTTTCATGTTGTGCAGTGTGAAAATATTCAAGAATCGAGTGTAGCAGAGCTAATATCAGCCATGGCAGGTGGATGGAAACCACAATTCATAGTAGAAACGTGGTATCCTGGACCTGGTGGTGGAATTTCAACCAGTGTTGGTTTATCAATCGCCAGTCGCCACACAAGTGCGCGACACGTCTGTATTGTACCAAATGAACAGACGAGAATAGAGTATACTGAAGCCATGCAAAAGGTATTAGCGGTTTCAGCATCAACGCCATTTCCAGAGATAATTATTGGAGAAGCAGAACAAGTGATGAATGGATTAGTAGGTGTAGATTTCATGGTGGTTGATTGTAGGGGTAAAGACTTCTCAAAGATACTTAGGTTTGCTAAGTTGAGCCAAAGAGGTGCAGTTTTAATCTGTAAGAATGTTAATTCAAGAAGTAATTTTGGGGTATTTAGATGGAGAAATGTTCTTAACTGCGGTTCACGTGTGGTGCGGACTGCCTATCTGCCTGTAGGAAAAGGAGTTGATATTGCACATGTAGCAGCAAGTAATAATTCGACGAATTCCTCGACAGAAGCAAGTCCTAGCCGTTGGGTCCGATATATCGATCAACAATCCGGCGAAGAATACATCCTACGAACATAATTCTTTTGAGGCTTTTCTCGTGGTTTGCTTGTTGTTTTTTTTGTTTTGTTTTTTTGTTCTTGCAGCATTGTATATTATGAAAAAAAAAAAGTTATTTGATGTTCATGGGTTTGCCACAGCCATAGCAAAGCCTTCTTTTTTTGATACATGCTCTCCCTTTATGTAAATTTTGCTGCCGATTGACTGGATTGTCGATGAATGTTCTGTCATGAACTGTCTCAAGTAAATAAATAATTCTTGTAATTTAATATGGCGAATTTAAGGAGGACCAAAAACTACTTAGGGACGACTTTTTTAACCCAATCCTATGGATGTGGCTAAGGGATAATCTAAGGGTATGTAAAAATACCAAAGTATTCTTTCACTAATCAAACAATAACCATAAAACCTTTCACTAATCTAAAAAAATAATATTTTTTTCCACACTTAATATTTTTTTTAAAATTGTTTAAAAAAATAATTTTCTTTTACAAAAATATTATTTTTTCAAATTTTATTTTTACAAAGTATTTTTTTAATTTTTAATTTAGAAAAATATATTTTTTTAATTTTTTTTACTTTTTTTTATAACTTTTTGTTAAAATCATTGTATAATTGGCAGGTTAAGAAATTCTTAAACTACCGATTATACAATTTCAAAATGTTGGATTTTTGAAAAAAAAAATTCAATTTCCAATTTGGGGCTACTTGCACAATCGGTAGGTTAAAAAATTCTTCAACTACCGATTGTGCATTTTTAAAATGTTGGATTTTTGAAAAAAAAATCGATTTCCAATTTGGGCTACTTGCACAATCGGTAGGTTAAAAAATTCTTAAACAACCGACTGTGCATTTTTAAAATGTTGGATTTTGGAAAATAAATCGATTTCCAATTTGGGGCTACTTGCACAATCGGTAGGTTTAAAAAAAATTTAAACTACCGATTGTGCATTTTCCAAATGTTGGATTTTTGAAAAGAAAATCGATTATTAATTTGGGGCTACATGCATAATCAATTTAGTTTTTTTAAAAAAAATTAATAAAAAGCTATCAAAAGAAAGTATTTTTTTTTTTGAAAAAAAAAATATTTTTACAAAAAAATTATTAATTAATTAATCAAAATTAACAATAATTAAGCAAGGATAGATTAGTTATTATAGAAAATATATGGATAAGGAATGTATTGAGATTAATTCAAAATGACTTTATTTTATTTTATTAGTCGCCTCTAAATAGTTTTTGGTCGTCGTCAAATTCGCCAGGTAATTTAATGTCTTTATAACCTTGGAGAGATCCATCCATAGATGTTCTGTTCAGATGTGTGGTTTGGTTTGTAATATTTTCATGACTAGCGACGGGAGAACAGTTTGCGTGACTATTACCATCTGGTCCATCTACCCGTGGCCATACTCTCTTAGCCTTGGTTTATTGAATCTCAACGCAGTTATTTCCAAGATGGTGGGTGTTGTTTTGTCTTCCCGTTTACTTTCACTTGATAGGACGAAACAACGTTCAATTGGATACTGAAAACCGCAGTGAAATGGGTGGTAACTATGAATCAGGGAAGAAGAGGTTCCGAGATTTATGTGTGGCCAGGCTGTTAAAATTCAAGTAAGACCTCTTCCCTGGTAGCATCTTGTTTTATTCTGATTTGTTCTTTCAATCCTCCTTCTGACAAGTCACAGTGTAGTTCGAGGTGCCACATAAATTAGTAATCCGTTTTTAACTTGTCTAGTGTGAAACTCAGCCTAGTTGGAAGTGTACTTATGTTATAAGAGAAGTTAACCATGTAGCACATGCTTTAGCCAAACATGGGAGGCAGTTAACTCAAACTCCGGAATTGTCGACAAATTTTCCCGTATGAATATCTGATTGTATTCACAAGGACGAAGGTTTGTAAGCTTTCACTTTTGAATAAAACTTCCTTTCGTATTAAAAAAAAAAAACTTTTTATACTAGAAAAACCCATGCTTTTTTTGATAAGTAAACACCATGATTCAATCTCAATAAAGTTTGATCCATCTTTTTTTTCTGCCGTTAAGGTGGTACTATCTTTAGGTTATGGAGTCGGGTTCCCTCTGATGAACATGCTTTTAGTCACTAAATTGGTATTGTCTATTAAGCCAGTGTGTTGCTTTTCAAATTTAGGCTGCTTTCCGAGGCTTCAGGGTAAAAAAACATTATGCAAGCCAGTCGATCGGGGAGCAAGGTGAAGCTTATCCAAGAATCGGGAACATGAAATCGGAGCTATAAATTGCACAAATCATAGAGGTATAGACAATCTGTCTTTAGAATGTGATATCACACAGAATAAGTTTCCCACTACAAGCTGTGGATTTCATTTTAGTAGTGCACAGAAGATAGCACTAATATCTCTTCGCAGTTGGTAGGAGTAATGAATGGCCTCAGAACATTGTGGACATAACTAGTAGCTGAAGCCTGGATGAACGTCGTGCAAATAACTAGTAGCTGAAGCCTGGATGAACATCATGTCCCTTTCAAGCACTTAGTATCATTTTCTTTTAATATTTAACCAGTTAATATGCTTATATACATGGGTCAGCTGGATTCTTAGACAATATATGTTTTGACAAACTAGAATAACATGGCATGACACAATCTATAGGCAGTGTATCCAACTGCAACTAAATGTGATGATTTGCTCATTGTGCCTCCGAAAACAGCCTAAAATTTGAAAAATAACACATTGGTTGAGTGATCAGAACCATATGTCAAAACTTATGCAGTCACTCATTCGGAGAACTCAACCAACGCCAAAGCCAAAGGGCATGAATGACATTATTGAAATGAAAGTTTCCCTCCGTTTATGAACTTTTAAACGCAGAAAAGAAAAAGAAAAAAAACAAATTAGTTTCCTAACAAGACCAAGCCCAGCATGATACAAGATACAGGCTTGATATTTAAGCTCATGGGACCAATAACAAGTTTAGCAGAGAAGTATGTCACCATGATCCCAGCAAATACAAATCTTTTTTTTTTTTTTTTTTGATGGAAACGAAAATCTCATTAAATGAAAAGGGGACCACTGAGGTCTACATAAAGTTGGTTGAGGAGAGGAGTCGGATCTCTCCACTCTTTTCTTTTTCCTTCAGTCCGAGCAATATTAGCTATATATTCTGCTATCTTGTTTCTTTTTCTACCTATAAAATTTAGCTTGCAGTTAGGAGATAGTTTTATAAGTCTTTTACAATCACAAATTAAAACATGGCATGCCCAAATGCTAGAAGACGTGATGTTGTTGACATCATCTATAATTGTCTTGGCATCGCCGCGGTACAAAACCTGGTTCCATCCTTGTTCTTGTGCCGAAAAAATAGCTTCTCTCAAAGCTGTAGCTTCTTCCTGTTGGCTTGATCCGACTTTTGCCACTCCCGAGATGCCTGCTATGAAGGAGCCGCTTGGAGAGCGTGCTACTACACCATATCCTGTTATATGATCAGAAACAAAGTAAGAGCCATCAAAGTTTACTATGACATAATCAGTTTTCCTAAAGGTCCAGGAGGATACTAGGGATTGTTCAGATAATATGGCATTCCTGATAATTTGGTCTTGGTTTTTCTGGATACTGGTAAGGTTTGTTTTTGAAGAACAAGGATTGGGGATGGTTTGTTTATTTTGCCTCACTACCTGGGGAGGCCTATGTGGGTGGGTTTGAGTAACTGGGATAGTAATTGTTGTCTCCTGAGAAAACGGACCTAGGTCTGCTAGAAAACTGGTGTTGACTGGGAACTTTTGGCGATTGTCTTTACCTATCAAGAGGTGATTTTGGATGTTATACGGAAGGGTGATGGGATGAGTTTGGGGTTGGCCTGGATCAGACGAATTGGCCACTTAATAGATGACAGTAATTGGGTTAGGTTTGACTTTATCAAAGATAATTTTACACCTGTGTTTCCAAATTTGCCAAAGAGTCTGGGATACAAAGGCAATCGACCCTTTCTTCTTAAAAGAAATGACGGAGTTATTTTTTTGCCAAGATTTTATCCATTCAGAGATGCCATTGTATGATAACATATTGGTGTACATACTCGGCCAGAGAGTCTGCCAGACTTTTTTAGCAAGATCACAATGTATGAAAAGATGAGTTTTAGTCTCAGTATGCTTGTTACATACGGGGCATATATGCTCCGTATCATCAAGATGTTTGAAGAGATTTCCTCTGACTTTTAAGGTTTGTTTTAGAATTTTCCATATGAAGAGATTTATCCTTTGTGGGGTACTAATACGCCAGATGTTGTTCCAAACCCCTGAGTCCACCTGATTGGCTCTAGGATGGGGGACTTTGTTTTGCACAAGAAACTTATAGGTGGATGCTACAGAGAAAGAGCCATTGGTATTGAGAGCCCAACCTATTTTGTCAGTTCCACCGTGGAGCAGGGGAATGGTGGTGATTTCTTCATATTGTATTCTGAAAAAAAAAAAGATCCTAATGAAGGGGATATTCCAGGAAAAGGTTTCCTGATCAATGATCTCACTAACCCACTGCACCCCAGAGTTTTTTTGGGTATCCGTCACCTCATTTAACTTCATGTTTTTAGCCAGTTATACTCCTATATTCTAATTTGGGTCCCATCACCGATGACCCAGAAGTGGAGATCCTTGATAATGCTCAGACCCTTTTGGATACCTTTCCAAATCCAGGTATCTCTCGAGTGATTTTGGACCAGAAGAGGGTTGGAATTGGGGAAGTAGCGGGCCTTTAGAATACTGGCCCAAAGGTCTTTCCCATTGTGCATGAGTCTCCAAGCCAATTTAGCTAGTATTGCTTCATTAAACAGGCTAAGGTTTTTGAAACCAAGACCACCCATATTTTTTGGTTGACAGATGGAATCCCAAGCTTCCATCGAGTATCCCCTAACATTGCTTTTTCCCGTGTTCCAAAAGTTTCTTTGAAGTTTATCCATCTGTTTTATAGTTTTTTTCGGCAAAACGAGGCATCCTATCTGGTAATTCGGGAGCGTGTTTATGACGGATTGAATCATAGTGGCTCTGCCAGCCTGGGAAAGCATTTTAGACTGTCATCCTTGAAGTTTGTTTTCCATATTCTCAAGGATGGATTGAAAGGTTAAAGTTCTGGCTTTTTTCCGGAAAAGAAGGAAACCGAGATATTTCTCCTTATCCGTCATTTTTGTAATATCGAGCCATTTTCCCAAAGTATCTTGAAACCCATCTTCAATGTTTTTGCTCCAGAAAATCCCAGATTTGTTGAAGTTTATGCATTGACCACTCTATTGGCTAAAATCATTCAGGATCGAGAGAATGGTGTTTACTTCCTCGTGATTGGCCTTGATGAAGATAAGGCAGTCATCAGCAAAAAGAAGATGAGAAACTGGGGGACCAGAAATGGAGATCCTAATACCGCTCAAAAGGCACATGTCGTTAGCTCCTTGAATCATTTTGGAAAGGGCTTCCATGCATATTATGAAAAGGTACGGGGAAAGGGGATACCCTTGCCTTAAACCCCTGGTGGGTTTGAAAAATTTGCAAGGGGTACCATTTAGGATGATAGAATGGGTAATGGTGGAAATGCATTGATTAATGAGATTGCACCATTTGTTCGAAAAACCCATTCTCTTAATGACGGCTAAGATGAAGTTCCATTCTATCCTATCAAAAGCTTTGCTCATATCCAACTTTATCCCTAGGCTGTCGGAGGTACCTTTTTTCCTTTTCATCGCCTTCACCACCTCTTGGGCAATGATAACATTGTCATGAATATTTCTGGTGGGAGTGAAAGCCGATTGGGCTGGGGAAATGATTCTATTGAGAATGGGTTTCAGTCTTTCAGCCATTATCTTGGATATAATTTTGTAGATGGTATTGCACAGGCTAATAGGTCTGAAATCTGCTGGGGATTGTGGGATTTTGGTTTTAGGAATCAAGGAAATGTAGGTATTGTTTAGCTCTTTCAGAATAAAGCCATTTGTGAAAAAGTCTTTGATTGCTCTGGTAACATCCTCACCCACAATATCCCAATTGTGTTGAAAGAAGCCAGCTTGGAACCCATCCGGTCCAGGAGCTTTCCAGGAATTCATATTCCCAACAATATTTTTGATTTCCTCCGAAGAGGGAATTTCAGTAAGAGATATGTCTTCCTGGGTGGTGATCACTGGCTTGAGGAGGTGTATGATATTAGGGTCAATGTTATTTTGACTGGTTGAGCTTATTTCCTCAAAGTGCGAGCTTAGAAGAGATTCAAGATTTTCCTTGTTTTTAATCCATTGTTCGCTCTTGTTTTTCAGGCTGCTGATGTTGTTGGTTTTCCTCTTGTAATTTGTGATAGCATGAAACATTTTGGTGTTCCTGTCAGCATCTTTGACGAAATATTCTTTAGATTTCTGATTCCAAAAACTTTCTTGGATATCGTACCAATGCTCAAGATCAGTTTCCAGATTTTTTTGGGTAGTCCTATCACACTCTCTGGTACTATCCCTCAAGGACAATAGCTTTCCTCCCAAGATTTTTATGTTTCTCTCGATTTAACGAAGGAGTTTTGTTTCTATCTTTGAAGGGCATATTTGGTATTTTTGAATTACAGTGTATTGTTCAGACCCTTGTTCGGAGGCTTTCCAGCTATTAGCTATGGTGTTTTTACAGGTTTCCTCCTTTTGCCAGCATTCATAAAATTTAAAATAAGATTTTAATTTTTTTTGTGTTTCCTCGGTATTTAACACGATTGGATTATGATCCGATCCTATGCATGGCAGGCTGTGGATTATGGAGTTTTGGAATTGGGATTCTCATTCCAAGTTAACCAGGCCCCTATCTAGTCTTTTGAGAATTAAATTCTCATTCTCTCTTTTGTTAGACCAGGTGTATTTTGGGCCCGAGTGCTTCAATTCAATGAGACCCGCAGAATGAATAATTTCAGAGATTGGGTTAAATGGACTGTCTGAATCCTCCAATTGATTACTTGCGTCTTCCGAAGAAAGGGTAATATTGAGATCTCCTAAAATGATCCACGGGTATTCAATGTCTCTACTCATATCCAAAATTTTCTCCCATTGGGCTTTTTTGGGGCCGTAGATGTGTTCACCATACATACAAGAGATGTAGGTATCATCCTTATCATGGCCGGTTTTTATTTTGAGGTTAACCAAATTCCTAACATTAAAGTACTCGTAATGTCCAGTTTGTCTTTCAACATAAGAGCTAGGCCCCCAGATAGGCCTTGCGAGGATTGAGCCCAGATATTAGAATAACTAAAAGTCCTCAGATGATTTTGAGTTTTAATCTCACTAGTTTTGGTTTCTGATAAAAAAAATAATATCCGGACTGACCTGCCTAATTGTGTTTTTTAAATGTTGTTTTGTTTTTATTCCTCCTAGGCCTTGGCAATTCTATGAAAGAATTTTCATGATTTTAGAGTATTGGATTGGGCGGTAGTCTAGATTTATCTTTTGAGCTCCGAAGAGGGACTTTGAGGATTTGAATGGCCAAAGCAGGCAGAATCAAGCTCAGGGAGAGTACTGAGCCTCTCTCCGTTCTTTCGAGTTCTTGGCTCGATCGGCTTAATTTGGATTTTTGAGCAGGTATGCAAGCTGGGAGAAACCTGGGAAAATTTCTGGGGACCCGCGGGACCTATTTTCTCCTTCCTAGGATCTTCGCGGCGGAAGATGGGCTTATTGTGGATGGCTGAGATTTTTAAAATGGACCTACGGAATAGGTGGTTAAAGAAATGGACTGAGGGAGTTGTACTTCTTTTAGGATGGTTGAACAGGAGATTGGCTTGGGATATAGAGTTCAAAAAGAAAACTTTTGGTTTGGTTTGGAGGGAAATATATGGGCTTGTGCTGCTAGGAGAATAGATTAGGCTCTTGGATGGGGGGTTCCGGCCTTGCTTAATTTGAGTTTCTTTTGTGGAACGGTGGATGGGGATAATCCTAGTGTTGTTTGGAATTTGTCCAGTAACGATGTTATTGCCTAAATGGGAGAGATCCTTTGTGTGGGCCTTAGTGTTTGAGAGAAAGATTTGGGCTTGAAGGTATAGAATTGGGCTGGTAGTAGTAATCAAGTATTCTGGGCTCCTCCTAAGGTTGTTTTGGTTTCTTGACTAATGGGCTCATTGCTATGGTTGGGGCTCCTGTTGGTCTTCTGATTTTGAACATAAACTTGAATCAGGCCATGGTGGGCAGCATGAAATTTTTCCTTAAGGTTCTGCAATCTCAAGAAAACAATTCCTGTGAACAGAACTTTTGCTGTTGAAAATGGTTATAAATAGGGAAACAACAATTTTGTCCACACCAATAAGATCAGTATCGGCAATTAAAGTGTTCTCCAGATTAATGGAAATGACAATGTGGATTGGAAAGCTAAGGCAGCAGATGGTCTCACTGATGCTATGAAGATTTTTATATTTATAAACAGTGCAAGTAATGGGGCATGTGAACAGCAAAGACAGGTATTTGAACAGCAAAAGCAGAATATAATTGAGTGGAGTAGGGGGAGATACCTGATCTGTGTTGTTGCCTGGATGAATCGCCGAGGTTGCTTCTCCATGGGTTGTCAATAAGAGATTTTCCTCTTCCATCGATCCAGGGCAAATTTGAAGAAGGCTTCTGGTACTACGCTTCTGATCTGGGTTCCTAGGACGTTTGTTACTTCTGAGGTCTTGAAAAAGATTCCAATCATCAATCAAGTGGGGATTTTTAGCTTCACTGGGAGGAGTCCTCTATATGCTGGTGCTATCTATTGTAGGTTTTGATATGGCAAGCCTTTCTATGTGGGTGTTGAGGGAGTGTACAGAGAAGCCAGTTTTTGGTACTTGAAAGTGAGGGGCAGTGGGGTTTGGCTCCCTGTAGATTGATCTTGTAATTGGGGTGTAGGGTATCCAGGTGGTGGGATTTGTGATGGTGAAGTTTGGCTTGAATCTGTAGATCACCTGGGCATCTTCTTCCACTTTTTTTGCTCTTGCAGCACACTGGGCATTGCTATGGTCTATGTGAAGACAAGTTGGGCACATAGATTTAGGTTTTCCTTTAAAGAAGAACCTTACCCACCCAATGATTCCTGCTCCATTGCATACAGTGATTCCTCTTGGAAGGGCTTGGCTTACATCCACCTTAGTGAGAACTTTAACTAAGTTTCCATGGGAGGGATTACCTGAAGGGGGTTCCATCTTTAGCACTTCTCCAACCATTGCAGCCATCTTTTTTGGGATTTTGTTTCCATAAAATTCAGTTGGAATATGGATGATATGGTTCCAGAAAAGCTGGAACTTGAAGTTGATCAGGCTTCTTTCAATGGTGGGATTCCAAGGCTCCATCACCATCAGATGATCCAAGAAAGTCCAGGGGCCTGTTGCATTATTTCCACCACATCCTTGCTTTCACCAAATCTGCAGATGAAGAGATTTATTCCTTCTTTTCTAACTTGCTTCAGGTGGAACTTGTTCCACTTCTTGTAAATCTCCCATGTCACCTCAATAGGATCTAGGGTGTCTTCTGCATAGATATGACCCACAATAGAGAAACTCCAGTTGATTTCTTCATCATCTTCATCATTTTCATCACTGGAGTTATCAGAGAATGGAATCTACAAAGTGCTCGATCCAGTTCGATCAGTGATGTGTGTGTCCGACATGGATAGATGTAGAGAAATGATAATACTAGTAGAAGATCTCAGATATTAACAAGTGATACATTATTCTAACAAGCCGGGTGGAAGTCCAATTAGGTTCAGGTAGTAGCAGACAAGAAGCTAAGCAGATGAACAGATTCAGAAGAATCGAATGATGGCGAGCAGATTTAATGGCTGCCCAAACAACACCCTGGAGATGAACTCATCTCAAAGCAGATGAACTACAACAATTCAAGAAAGTTTTAAATGCCTCAGAAGAGACTAAGGTCAATGGAAAAGGATTCAATGAAGCAGTTCTCAATCCAAACCCAAGTACAAGTTTCAATAACTTCCCTTCAGCAACTGTCCGAACAGCATTAACCCCTTTCAAATTCCATAACCCCAATCTCATATTTCGTGTTTCCCCCAATTTAAACTATGAAGAAAAATTTCATGCCCTAATTTTACACCTTTCCCCCTTTAAATTTTTTCCCATTCTTTCCCTCAATCACCAGTTTCCTCCTGTTCCCAACCCTTAAAATGCACTAAAATTGTCTTATCACCCCCCTTTTCCTGTCTCCAACTTTCCCTGTTTTGTTTTATCGTCCCAAAATTTCTTCCCACCTGCTTAAATGGCTAACTAATTTTCTGATTTGTGTTTTTGCAGGATGAATCCCAAAGGTTGCTTTGCCTCCATGAAATTGTCAATATGTTTGTTTTCCCCTTCGTGTGAAGAAAAAACCCAATGGATTCTTCAGATTCCTCTCAGCCCCATTACCTCTGTAACAAGTATAGTAAACAGTATATCCCCCATCCATCAACATTACCCTCTCTGTAGCAAGTACTATCGGCATAGGCTCCTCGAAACCAAGCCAATTCAATCCAATCAAGCCACCCTACTCTGAGCCCTACTACAAGGCAACGCTATAATATCTAATCACCAATGCTCCTACCCATCTCAGCAACAAAGTCACCCATAACTACCACCTAAACATCTCCCATCACCTCAAATCTCCTCTCTCACATTGCACTAGCAATCCAAAATCCCCCCCCCCCCCCCATTCCTGAATCAACACATATCATTAAGAAAACCATCCACATTAACACCTGCTCCATCTGGCCTCCCAGCACAAAAAAGGAAAAATATACAGACTTCCCTCCAGAACCAGATTTCAGCAGAATGGAAAACAGAAGAAATAGTATCACTGGCATCCAAATCAGGGAGAAAACTGCTGAAGAGAACTCCACAATGGGAAACAAACAAGAATTCAGCCCAAAGAATGCTAGGACAGAAAGCATTGATAAAGGGAAAGGCATTGCAATTTCGCCAGAAGAAATAGAAGAGAGAGTATTATAATTCATGATAACTGCAAATACAAATCTAATCTTATAGGGTATCAAACTCGATAAGCAGCATCACCTTGGCACGGCAATGCGCATGAAAGCAATGATCAACAAACATGCCGCCTATCACGGTCGTTGAAAAATCTCCCACTTTAACGACATATCAAAACAGAAACGTTATTCCCATCATTTATCACAGCTCTTCAGCCACTCAGATGACATGGCAATACAACTTTTATGCAAACATGGGAGAGAGAAATGCTATCCGGTCAAATGGTTGTACCTTGATTTATTTTTTCTCTCTCTCCCTCCCCTAATTTTTTCTTCTGCTTCTTCTTCTTCTTCTCTTTTTCCTTCCCCTAATTTATTTTCTCTGTTAGTGCCTTCACCAGACACATCCATCACAATATCTTCAAAGTTCAAACCCAGATCACAAAATCCTTCACTAAATCAAACCCTTGTTATATAGTTTATTTTATGGATTGGTATTACCTATATACAATGGATTAGCAGCAATTTAGGTTTAATAAATAAGAACCTCTAGAATCATTACTCTTTTCCTATTTGATTAACAAAAAAAACAGTGAGAATTAATTTAGAAATAAAGATCCAACCTAATCATTAAATCAAAGTAACCATTGAGAAGAATACAACACATACAATTTGAATTTAAAATCAATTATTAGATCTAAAATTACAAGTCTCAGGTCTTAGAATCAAGAAGATGGGTTTGGTAGAAATATATATATAGTAAATATGGTGACGAGTTTCGATTTGATCTTGCTGGTTGTTTATGCCAAAATTCCCATTGACATTAACAACCAATGATTTGATGAAAAAACTGTAAACATAAAGATTTTAACTTACAATTTGATACATAGAATCCTCTTTTAAACCAATGATTTGAGAAAAATTTTAATAATCCATTCATTTACAGATCATAAATCTGATCAAATTACAGTCACAAATCCATAATCTTTTAAATCCAGAAAATGAATCATGATGGTGGAATCTATAAATTTTAATCTTACACAATGTATACATACCTAATGATCTTTTTCCTTTTACTCTGATCAATCTTCCTTAGTCTTTCTTCACTTCAATTTTCTGACCCCTTCTCTGTTGAATGCTCTCTACTATTTATAGATTATCTAGTGGGTCCCTCTTGTCCCGATACCCTCTTTCGTTCTCCTTATTATCTTTGGATCGGGATGATTATACGATTGACAGGTCATGCCTTTTGCTTTTTG